>JALBGG010000025.1:0-136000 GCA_023653625.1 Triadica sebifera | reverse complement strand
TAGGTACATCACTTTTGATCCTAAGTTTCATCATTCTTATCAATACTATTTTTTTTTCTCCTTTTCATGAACAACTTTCTGATTTAAACAGGGTTGTATTCAAAGTGAGAGATATTAACAACCAAAAATTTCAAACCCTATATTATTGGACAACAACTACAGTCAAGCAAAAAGTACAAAAAGAATTAAAAGTAGTAGGATTTGGAAAAGGAAGAGTAATGGAGCTCTCAAATACTGACAACATCAATGAAGAAGAGAATGAAGAGTCACTCCTAATTGCTGGAACAACTAAATCAACACATGTGAAAAAGGTAATTTCACAGACTAAACTTAATTATAATGAACTTGATGTTTCAACATATAACTCCTACATCATAAAATTGATGATGAACATTATCTTTAATTATGATGTACCTATATTTTTTAACAAATGAAGATGTGAGTATAAATTTATGAACCTTAACAATATGTTAGATAAACATATTACTTGTACATAATGAAACAATTTTATGATAAATATGTAACCTCTAAACGATGAACTTGAAAGGTTCAAATAATAAACATGTACCTTTAAGGAACAAGTTTTAAAAAATTTTCCTATTCAATATTCATCACTTATAAATTACTATGTTCATTATAGGAGAACATGGAGAAGATATCCTACGTGTTAAAGAAAATGGTTGCCAATGTTGTTGAATTTGGAGAAGTTATGGAAGAAATTGGGGCAGTGCATTTAGGAAATGAAATACTAAAGAAAACATTAAATTCCATGTCTGAAATGCTCAACAGCATAGTAAGCTCTCAAAAAGATAAACCAGCTGCAGCTAATAAAAATGATAATGCAACAGGTGGAGATGAAGATGAAGACTTTTTTAATGATCCCACTTTTCTTTAGGCAATAGCAAAGATTGAGAATGCAATAAGTAAGGCACACAAATAAACTACACCAAAAGCTTTTGATTCCCCTTCCTTCTCCTTGGGTCTAACTCCACCCCACGACAAAAGCCAAAATAGTCAAAATGATGAGGCAAATGACTAAGACATTCTGATGGTAGAAATAGTACTTACTTTCTCCAGCTCATACAACACAACAATAGAATAACACATATCTCCTAAAAACATAATGCTTGGCCAAGAGAATACAATGAAAGAAATTATGGTTGGCCAACAGAAAACTCCAGCTAATACAGTACTTGCCCAACACAAAACAATTTGATGAAATTGTGATTGAGCAAGAGAAATATCCTTATGATATAATGATTGGACAATAGAAAACAACACAAGAAAGTGTGGTCAACCAAGACAAATATACGGAAGATATGGTGTTTGGCTTACACAAAGCAATAGAAGAAAATGTAATTAATACCAATGAAGCTAACACATCACACACAAAAGTTATAATTAGATATCAACCACACACACCATATATAACATTTGATGAGTATATTGCATAATTGTTTTTTAGTTCTTGATTCTAATGTAAAGTACATTCATCAAATGTGAACAACTGGTTCATTATTATCTCTCTACAGATTCATTAGAAGCTTTATACAGGTTCATTAGTACATAATCTTTTTAATCTTAATAATTTTGAATATTATTATAGGGTGATTGTTGAGTCTAAATTTGAGCTAGATGATGTCAAAAGTAGAGTAAAGCCAACAAGGAAATAAAATAAGCTTTATTTAGCCTTGCACTCTCCTTTTTGGATAGAGAACGATCCAACATTAAAAGATGTTACAACCAAAGAGAAACTACTTTTAGACTTCACATACATGCAAAATAAAGAACAACACCTATAATGCTCACAAATTAGTCTAAATTAGAATAAATATGTGGTATACATGGAAAACACATGATAGACATCAAAATTTAAATAAATTGAATAAATGACTTAAATTATACCACATAATTAAATTATATTTTTGGTATAAAAAAAATTAAAGATATTAGATATAAGAAAATATGTGATAATAATAATAATAATAATAATAATAATAGTAGTAGTAGTAGTAGTAGTAGTAGTAGTAGTAGTAGTAGTAGTAGTAGTAGTAGTAGTAGTTGTTGTTGTTGTTGTTGTTGTTGTTGTTGTTGTTGTAATAGTAGTAGTAGTAGTAGTAATAGTAGTAGTAGTAGTAGTAATAGTAGTAGTAGTAGGAGTAGTAGCAGTAGGGAGCAGCAGTAGCAGTAGGAGCAGCAGTAGGAGCAGCAGTAGCAGTAGTAGTAGCAGTAGTAGTAGTAGCAGTAGTAGTAGTAGCAGTAGTAGTAGTAGTAGTAGCAGCAGTAGTAGTAGCAGTAGTAGTAGCAATAGTAGCAGTAGTAGCAGTAGTAGTAGTAGCAGTAGTAGTAGTAGTAGTAAAATTTAAAAAAAAAAAACAAACAAACAAGTGAACAGTAAAAAAAACACAGCAGAGAAGAAAAAAAAGAAGACCAAAAACGGGATAAAGGGAGGGGAGGAGAAATTCAATTAAGACTTTGCTCCATTTCTATTTCTTCCAACTTCATCTCTCTTCTTCTTCTTCTTCTTCTTCTTCTTCTTCTTCTTCTTCTTCTTCTTCTTCTTCTTCTTCTTCTTCTTCTTCTTCTTCTTCTTCTTCTTCTTCTTCTTCTTTTTGTTCATCCCTTTCCTTCCTCCATATCACAGCCCAAAATCTTCATCCTCTTCTTCATGATTTGCAAGAAAATTCACTCCAAATAAATCTGATCTAGGTAAGTAATACCTTTCTCCTTATTATTGTGTTATTATAACTTTTAAGATTATGTTTCTGCAGTGTATTTCGTTCATTTTTTTGAGTACCCTATGAACCAAATTTGAAGAGGTGTAAAACATAAGAGTTGTTAATATATATCTTGTGTATCTTTCTATCAAATTTTATTGAATTCTTTTGAGTATATGAAGAGAAATAGTTATTTGAGTGAAACTGGTTCCTGAAAAAGTATCAACAGGATACTTCATGTTTGTTGCTCAATTTAATCATCTTAATGGCTGAATCTGAGGTTTTATAAATCATCAAAGTTGTAGATATATGTGTTATTTAGGTCTCTGTCAAATTTCGTATAAATATCCCTTGTGTAGTTTGAGTTATAGTAAAATAAACTATGACTATACCTTGATTGAGCTGGTTTCATATACTTATACATCTCTAGTAACTTCGTCCTTATATTTGACCTATGTTTAAACCGAATTAGCCGAAGTTAAAAACATGAAATTTTTATTTCTATGTCTTATCTAAATTCTTGTGAAAGTCTCACCTTAAAATGTCATGTAGTTTGTGAGTTATGAGCTGAACAATTGAACTGGTAGGGTTGATACTCTATGTTAAACAAGTTATAGATCCTCCAATATTTGAGAACCTTAGAGACCGAATCTGGAAATGAGGTAAACATAAAAAAAAAAAATGTTCCAAATTAACTTATATACTGTATAAAAATTTTCATAATGATTGAAGCTACACATTGAAAGATATGGATTTTTAAAATGGTAACCCGAAACTGCCTAAGGGCAGAGAACAGAACAACATTTAAAATTATACCAAAACTCGTGTAATGGTTTAGAAATTCTGAAATTTTAGTATATTTTAGTCTTACATGTTAAATTTAATTAAGATCAAGAATCATACAAATTGGATAAGTGTAGAAAAAGTTATTGATCTAACAGTCCTTAGAGGTCCTATTCCAGCTTAAAAGAATTGTAGTTATTTATTTAAACTACATTAAAAATAAATATTTTATCAATGTATTAATTATTTATATTTTGTAATTAGGATCTCAACAAGAATAAAAGCAATAAATGTAGACAAGATCTAAATTTTTTATTTTTGGAAAAGCTCTATTGAGGTTTGTACATATATGCATTTTAGTTTACCTTGTTGCAAGCTTGTGTGTTAATTGAATAAGTTGCATATTTGAATAATGTATTAAAATGTGTAAATATGAAATGAATTGAGTGCTTAATTAATGAAAGTTCATGTTAATGCATGTATAGACATATGGATGAATAATTGATTGATAAAATGTAGGAAATGTTGGTTTAAGATTGTAAATGTGTGTTAAGGGGTGTGAATGTAGAATATGTAACATAATATATTTTTCAATATGGATTAGTATATGATTGATTAAAAATGTGATAATTATTAATGGTAATTATTGAATAATTAGGACAATAAAGAGTGAAGTTAGAAAGTCATATATGATATATGTATTTGATATGAAAAGAGAGGTTATATGACATACTTAGACTCATAAAGTTATTATAAATTTTGGTTATGTATTAAAAGAATTGTTGGCTTTGATTGTATAGAAAACTAATTAAAGTATGCCAATATTACTTAAATGGAATATCATATGATTATATGATTTTAAAATTTTATAATCATATTTTCATTATAAATGTAAAGGGAATATTGATTCCAGCAAATTAATATATAAAGAAAAATAAATAAGTAATAACCTTAATTGCCCAGTTCTCAACCTATGGACTAATTAGGGATAGATGGTGCACCATTACAGGGGCATCATGATACTGATATCGATATGGTTTAGGAATATGGTGGTATTAGCGCCGAGAGCACTCATGTCCTAATTGTACACAAATGATGTGAGTATACTCGGTCATGAGGCTTAAGCTTCGCGAGCGCTCTAGACTTGAGACTATAGTGAGTAGGGTGCTTAAGCTCCGCGAGCGGCCTTACTACACGCCTTATAACCGGACAGTCCGGGAATGAGATTTGGGCTATTTATATTAAAATATTATATATAAATTAATTAAAAGACATATATGTACATGTTGAGAGATAAAAAGTGTAAAATAGCATGAATTATTAATATTTATTAAGGTAAGTGAAATTTATAATTGAGTTATATATATATTATCAATAAATTTGTAATATTGTATAATCATATGGTTGTTCCTAATGTATGTTTGAGTATTGTAAACTGTATTATGAATTATCTACCATGCATTTTTGGTAACTGTATGTTAAAATATGTATGCTTATATAGATTGAGATTTTAGTTAACTAAACTAACATAACTTTAGAGAAATCAATTAAATTAAAATGAGTTATGGAAACATGAGAGGAGGTAGAATGCTTAATATTTTATATATTACATATGGTTGAATATATGCAATTTATGTCCTGATACAAATATAATGATAATATAATGGAACATAAATTTTATTTTATTATAATATTTTCTAAATTTTATGCAATGATTTATTTAAATTATATTATGATTATTATGACCCACGTTTGTGTGACTGCATGAGAAAACTTAAATGTACCATTAAGCTAGAAATGGCTTAGCGTGGGTTTTTTCGGCTCAGGAACTGGAGCTTACAAGTAGTAAATTGTGAAGTTGATAGAGGAAGCACAAGTCTATACTAGAGGAGACGCGTCAGAACTATTTGAGGGTCGGATGCATATTATTTTTGTATTTTCTTCATTATCATGCATATTGTCATATCCGCTAATTTAGACTAAAGTCACGCGAGTTGTTAAATCGACTCGTCGGTTTGACCGAATTCTAAATTTGGACTTTTATCGAAAAATAATGAAAATAATGGTAATTAAGTATGAAAAATATCTAATAGAGTGTTCAAAATATTTAAAGATGTTAAATTTCGGTAAAGGACTAAATTGCAAATTTTGAAAAGTTTAAGGGTCAATTTGCAATTTATCGAAAATTGGAGGATTTAAAGGGGATAATCATAAATTAAATGCATGAATTGGGACATAAAATGCATATGGAGGCCAGCCACACCAAGTGTCACATTTTAAGAAGATAATTGACACACATGAATTTAACATTAATTAAAGTTTCTAGAATTTGGCTTAGGTGTCCCATAATTATGTATCTTGTCTTTATTCTCTTAATTGTTCTTTCATCTCTTCATATCTAGAATTTGCTATCTTTCAATTGCCTCCCACGTTTCTTGAAGCCCAATACACCAAATGGCAAAGTTTAATAAGCTAATGAAGATACATGCATATGACATTAATTAAGGTTTCTAGAATGTAGCTTATGTGTCCTCCATTTTAATGACTTTTGTCACTTTGTTCTTGATTGCTTCTTTCTCTTCCTTATCCATTTTTCATTGAGGAAAATTCTGTTCTCTCAAACCAGCCATGTTTTCCCTTCTTCCTCCATAGCTAAACCTTGATTCTAGTAAAAGAAAGTGAGAAAAAGAGGGAAAAAGCATGGAAACTTCCATTTTCATGCTCAAGGTAGCTTAAGAGAGTAAGGAGAAAAAGAGATTAGAGTTTATGAAGTGTTAATAATCTGTTTATGAACTTTAGGAACTCAAAGTGACAAGGATCTAGCTCAAAGGAGCAAAGGAAAGGAGAAAGAAAAGTAAAGAGAAAGAAAAGAGAAAAAGAGAGGTTTGTGCATAATCTAAGGCAATAGTCTATTTTAATTTTGTTTAAATTGCATAATTTAATTATTGGGCATGTTGATGATTCTGAATTAATATTATTTGTGATAAAAAAATCTTGGGGATGCATGTTTGCTAGACTTAGGATTTAATTTGGTAAAAATTGAATGTGATTGGTTGGTATGTTCTTTGCTGGAAATTGATGAGCAGTGTGCACTTAAACTGTTATAACTTAATTTCTGGAACTCGGTTTTCCATGTTCTTTGTTAGGTTTGAAAGATAAAACATAGGCTATAACTTTCATTTAGATCATAAAACCTGAATATATCTGTAATATTCCATAAAAGTTCATAAAGTTCGAACATAGAATCTGTCCAGAAATTCTGGGCATAATTGTTAATAATGAGCAGTAAGTACTTAAACTGTTATAACTTGAGTTTTGGAGTTTTTATTTGAGTGTTCTATGTTCTGTATGAAAGCTAAGACATAGGGATACAATTTATATTTAGACCATAATATCTGAATATGTCTGTAATTATCCATAAAAATTCATAAACATTAGCCTTAGAATCTATCCAGAAAATTCTGGGCAGAATTATCAGTGACCAGTTAGTGTTAATATTATCATACCGTTTGCTACAGAACTCAGAATTAAGTGTTTCAAGTTGAATATTAAAGCTAATATCCATATCTAAAATATGTATGAAGATTATGTAACTAAATTAAGAACGGAACAGGACCAAAATTAAGGTCCAAGACAGAGGACAGAATCTGCCAGTGACAGGGCAGCATGTGAATTGAGGAATGAAATGAGTAAAATGATGAGAACTTTGTTATATTATGTAAATATTATTTTAATTGTGTGATTATGTGATTAATATGAGATATTAAATGCATGAAAAATATGAAATTAATTGTTATGAATTTTAATGAAATTGTATAAGCCCTAGAACACCTAACTAGAACCAACTTAGGATAGTTTGGCATGCCAAATAGGGGGGGAGTATGATGAAAATGATTAAATCCATTAATGGTATGATTATCTACGACGGATTTGACAATGTTATCTACGCCGGATTTGGCACTGTTATCTACGCCGGGTATGACATTATTATCTACGCCGAGTTTGGCACGGTTATCTACGCCGAGTTTGGCACGGTTATCTACGCCGGGTTTGGCACTTATATGCGCACATCATATTACCCGAGTGGCACTCCTAAGTGCCTGGATGGCAACTCCGTTATCCTATTCAGTGGTTCATAGGTGTCCTGGGCATAAATGAAAATATAAATAAAGAAGTTAGGGGACATAAAAGAATTATTGAAAGTAAAACGGGAATTATGATTTGTGACATGGATAATAAAAATGGAATTATGAATTGTGGCATGGATAAAAAGAAGGTTTAGTGTTATGCAATAAGGTGGTAATAAAATAAATTAGTATGAGATAATATAATATAATTTGATATCTATACATGCTAGAATACCATGATTTCCATGAGAATGATGATTTGATTATGTTAAACAAAATGAGATACAATAAATTGATGTTATGCATACTAGAATATTATGAAATGTATGTTTGCATGATTTGATCATAAATTTTTATATGACAATGCATGTGACATAAAAAAAATAGTTTATTGCCTTATTTATATGCACCACTAAGCCAAGAGCTTAGCGTGGGAGTTTCTCTTGCGCAGGTATAGCAAAGAATAAGTAGACAGTAGTAGATAAAGCTAACGGTGACCTGACCTAGTAAAGCAGCGTATATCAACCACCGTGGGTCACACATCTATTGTATTTATGTTTTAAATTTTATTTTATAGTACTTGTAAAATAAACGGTACACTTTGTAAAGAAGATGTTATTAAAGAAAATGTATTTTTATCTTTGATGTTATGACTTTTCTTTTATGCTGCAAAGTAAATAAATGGTAAACAAAAAAAAATGAATACATTCAAAATTTAATAAAGATATTTTAAACGATGAAGTCAGAGGTAGCACTCCCTCATCTGGGCACGAGCTGCTGGGTGAGGGGGTGTTACACATATAGGTTTGTTAGACATGTTTTGTATATAGTTAAGAACATATTTTGTATTTTGGTATTATATCTATATAGTTAGATGTAAGGTAAAAGTCATTAATTTTGATAGTTATAATGAAGTATAATATTTATATAACATGATGATGCATTTGATAAATTGAATTCATATGTATATTCGAATATTAAAAAATATATCAATTTAGTTATTAAATGAAAATTTTAAATTCAGACTAGTTTCATTCAGATTATTTGTGTCATTCCGCTTATATAATGGGATTATTCCTATTATATAAGCGGGATGTCACAATACCAATAAGAGTAAGATTAATATCTAAATCTTCAATCAATTATCAACTATAAAAAAAATGAATTCCTACAAACTAAAAGGTACTTTATTTTACAACAAAATTGTGTTCATATTTGGAGATTATTTTGCTTCCCATGAGGACTTCCAAAAACTTGCACAAGGTAAGATTGTAAGTGTGATTATCAACATTTGGAGCATGAAGATGAACTTGGTTGACATGTAAAGTTAGTTGGCCAACCAAAAGGACTATTTTTCTCCACTAGACCATATGTGAGTTATTGCCTCCTCCCAAAATCTATGTTGTTCTTTAGTTTTATATATGCTCGTAAATAAAGAACTTGCAATTACAAAAATGAAGAACCTATAGCTTATACATGAACAATCTATAAGTTATAGAGCATGGACCTCTAAATACTAGAGGATGAAGCTTTACATTATAGATGATGAATATCTAAATTGCATATGATGAACATTTAACAGTTACACATCATTAACCTCCAAGTACTAAAAATAAACATGCAACTTGTACATTATGACATTGTAATCTCTACCAGTTGAACTATCATTCCTAACCCAAGCTACAACTAACCTTTTTCCTTACAAATTCAATTGAAACCATCATTGGATTATATGCAAAAATTGACACCATAAGAAAAACAAGAAACCTTCAATAGTATATTGGATGTAGAATTAGCTCATGTCCAAACCTAGACATCACTAATGCTCAACTTGAAATACTTATTAATAATTCTTTCTAAAATAATAAGATCTTGACATTAAATTTTTAGGTATTCTTCTTGGTACTTCGACAATGTCATTATTTTCTAATTTGCATCAATTTCAATAAGTATACAATTGAGATCATAGATAATAGAACACTTCCAAGATGAGTTAATTATAATACAAAGTATCAAGTTTGTGTAAGTAGAATTGTAAGTTCCACTCTTTTATATTCATTATTTAAAAACTTTAAGTTCATCCATTTTGAAATAGATGTAAATTTGTTATATATTATAGTATCATTTGTTATATATGTATGCTGATAGAAATGATATTCATTATATTCTATTTTATTTATATTATAGGTTGATGCATTTGGCAACTATTTGGCAAAAAAAACCTTTATAGACCCAATTTCATGAAAAACTTTACTGAGGTCCTGATTAAAATGACTTGGAGATCAACTCTGTAACACTCCTTATCTACCTATATATACTACTATACACGGTCAAATAAGGAATGCTACGAGATATTTATTTAAAATAATACATTATTAAACATATATATATATATACATATATTGTCATGAATAGAATTTAACAAAAATAATATATTACAGTAACAAAATAAGACAAATTTTCGTTCTCTCACTATTCTCATACCATGGTATTAATTTACATGCTCATGTAAATAACTTATATATATATATATATATATATATATATAAGTTATTTGCATGAGTATGTGAATTATGAATGGTATGAGTATAGCTACAAGATATTTATTTGAAATAATATATTATTAAAGCTTATATATATTGGCATGAATAGAAATTAATAAAATAAGATAAATTTTTGTTCTCTTACTATCTGATACCATGGTCTTAATTTATGTGCTCATGCAAATAACTTATATATATATAGAGAGAGAGAGAGAGAGCAAAAATCCACCCTTGTAGGGTGACTGTCACTGCTGCTCGATTTCATAGATGGAATCTACTGATACCAATGACGACTTTTATACACACATCTGTTGCCGTTTAGCTGTGCTAAAATCTAAGCGAGAGAAAACAAATTTTTGTGCTGACTATAAAACTCAATGATATAAAAAATTATAATAAAGTCACTTGAATGAAAAATATACAATTTAAAATCAAAAAAATTCTAAAAAAAGTTTTATGTATCAAAACCATTAATAAATTATTTACTTATACATAAAAGTAGATATAAATCATTAAAAAAAATCTTCTAAAATCAAAGCTATTGGTATTAATACCATTAGTATATAATAAATTCAATAAAAAATTTTAATCATTCATTAAAATAAAAACTTTATTCAATCCATATATTAATAGACAATAGACATATCCCTAGGAAAACAAGAGGTACCATCAAATGACGGAAATTTTAAGGTCTAAGATAACTATAGAACTAGGGTTAAAGATAATTACATAACTCCCAAATAATATAATCTAATCCAAGATAAGTACATGATCACTCGATCCAAGATAACTACAGGATCGGTAATTAAATAATATGTATGGTCCACGATAAACACAAGAGTTATACAATACTTCTTATGACCAAGATAACTATAGGTCATTGAGTTTCTACCCTATTGGCATGCCAACAATTTTCTAGTTTACTATTTAGGCTAATATATGGTAGGCATCTGATAATGAACTCTATAATTTCTTTCTTCATCATCGACCACCAATACTATAACTTCAAATCCTAATACATTTTGTTACTATCGGGATGCATAACATATACTGACTCATATGCCTCCTTTAGAATCTCTTACTTCAACTCTAACATATCAGGCACACATAATCTATCTTTGAAGTGAATACTACTATATGCTTCCACAGAATACTCAGGCCTTTCCCCCTTGGAAACAACTTCACCAATCACCATGAACCTAGGATCCTATTTTTACCTGCTAGAGTCTTTCGACTCAAAGCATCAGCTACTACATTCACTTTGTAGGAGTGGTAATCAATTATACAATTATAATCTTTAATTAACTCCAACCACCGCCTTTGTCTAAGATTCAACTCATTCTGTGAGGGTAGATACTTCAAACTCTTATGATTTGTATAGATATAACACCTCTCTCTATACATATAATGTCTCCAGATCTTCAAAGTGAATACAATTACTGCTAACTCCAAATTATGTGTTGGATAATTCCGTTCATGTGACTTCAGTTGTCTGAAGGCATAAGCAACTACCTTGCCCTCTTGCATCAGTCAACAACCTAAACTATTTAAAAAAGCATCATTGTATTCCACAAATTCCTTTTTGGAAGTGGGTTGTGTCAAAATTGGTGTCTTTGTCAATATTGCCTTTAACCGGTTAAAACTGACCTAACACTCATCTTTCCACTCAAACTTCACATCTTTATAATTGAGTCATAGGAGCAATTATCAATGAAAAACTCTTTACAAAGCATCCGTAATAGCTTAGTAATCTAAGAAAACTCCTTACCTCAGTCATATTTCGAGGTGGCTTCCAGTTAAAAATAGCTTATATTTTACCAAGGTCAATTCTAATTCCTTCAGCCGACACAACATGACCTATAAAACCAATTTCTTTAAGCCACAATTCATACTTTGATAGTTTAGCATATAATTTTTTCTCCCTCAAAATATGAAGCACGGTCTTTAAATGTCAATCAGGCTCATCTCGATCTCTAGAGTATACCAAAATTTTGTCAATAAAGACTACAACAAATTGATCTAAGTAAGGTCTAATGATCCAATTCATCAAATCCATGAATACTGTAGGTGCATTCATCAATCCAAAAGGCATGGCTAGGAACACATAGTAGTCGTGCTGAGTCCTAAAAGTTGTCTTGGGCACATCACTACCCTTAATCTTTAACTGATGATATCCAGATCTCAAATATATTTTGGAAAATACTCCTGCACCTTTTAACTGATCAAATAAGTCATCGATCCTTGGCAATGGATATATCACCATCACCTTAATCAGCTGTTTGTAATCTATACACAGTAGTAGTGTGTCATGTTTTTTCTTTACAAATAACACTGATGCACCCCAAGGCGACACACTAGGTCTAATAAACCTTTTATCAAGTAATTCTTGTAGCTGCACTTTCAATTCCTTTAGCTCAACTGGTGCCATTTCTGTATGGTGTGATGGATGTAGGTGTGGTACTAGGCAACAACTTAATAGCAAATTTCACCTCCCTATCTAGTGGAAATTCAAGCAAATCTTCAGAAAAAAAAAGCATCTGAAAACTCACACATAGTAGGGATATTTTGAAGATTCGGACTCTCGTTCTTGGTATTTACCATATATGCCAAATAAGCTTTATTTCCTTTCCGAATCAACCTTCTTTGTAACGTCCACTAATTAGTCTAAATTAGAATAAGTATGTGATATACATAGAAAACACATGATAGATATAAAAATTTAAATAAATTGAATAAATGACTAAATTAGAAATTAAAATAAATTAAATTTATTGACTTGATAAATTTGATTAAATTAGACAACATAATTAAATTGTATTTTTGGTAAAATAAAATTAAAGATATTAAATATAAGGAAATATGTGGTAGTAGTAATAATAATAATAATAATAATAATAATAATAATAATAATAATAATAATAATAATAATAATAATAATAATAATAATAATAAGAAGAAGAAGAAGAAGAAGAAGAAGAAGAAGAAGAAGAAGAAGAAGAAGAATAAGAAGAAGAAGAAGAAGAAGAATAAGAATAAGCAAATTAAATTTTAAAAAAAAAAGAAAAGAAAAGTGAACAGTGCAAGGGTAGCAGAAAAAGAAAAAAAAAAAAAGAAGACCAAAAACGGGAAATATGGAGAAAGTGGGGCTGAAGTCAATTAAGACTTCTTTTGGCCATTTGCTTCCAACTTCAACTCTTTCCTTTTTCTTCTTCATCATCCCTTTTCCTTCCTCCATATCACAACCTAAAATCTTCATTTTCTCCTTCAAGATATGCATCAAAATCAGTTCAAACAAATCTGATCTTGATAAGTAATATGTTTTCCATTATTATTGTGTTATTAGAACTTTTTAGGTTATATTTTTACAGGATATTCCACTCTATTTTTTATTATCTTGTGAATCGAATTTAGGAAAATATAAAACATAAAAGTTGTTTAATACGTCTTGTGTATTTGTCTGTAAACTTTTACTGAAATGATTTTGAGAATAGGAAAAGAAATAGTCATTAGAGTGAAACTGGTTCAGGAAGACATATCAACTAAATAATCTAAAGTTTTTGATTAAATTGATCATCTTAATGGTTGAATCTGGGGTTTTGTAAAACATAAATATTGTAGATATATGTGTTATTTAGGTCTCTGCAAAATTTAGTATAAATATCTCTCATGTAGGTTGAGTTATTCTGAAATGAACTATGAATGTTCCTTGATTGAGCTTGTTTCATATACCTATACAGCTCCAGTAACTTCATCATTATATTTGACCTCTTTTTAGATCGAATTAGCCAAAGTTCAAAAGATACAAGTTTTACTCATATGTCTTATCTAAATTCCTGTCAAATTTTCACCTTAAAATGTCATGTATTTTTTGAGTTATGAGCTGAACAATTGGACTGGTCGGGTTGATACTCTATGTTAAACCAGTTATAGATCCTTTAATATTTCAGAACCTTAGAGACCGAATATAGAAATAAGATAAACATGAAAAATGTTTCCAATTACCTTATATAACTATACAAAAATTTTCATAATAATGGAAGCCACACATTGAAATATATGAATTTTTAAATATGGTACCTCGAAACTGCCTAAGGGCAGAGAACAGAGCAACATTTAACAATATACCACAAATCGTGTAATGGATCAAAAATTCTGCAAATTTAGTATGTCTTAGTTTTAGATGTTAAATTTAATTAGGATTAAGAATCATATAAATTGGTTAAGCGTAGAAAAAGTTATTGATCCAACAGTCCTAAAAGGTCATGTTCCAGCTTAAAAGAAATTGTAGTTATTTATTTAAACTATATTAAGAATAAATATTTTATCAATGTATTAATTATTTATATTTTTGAATTAGGGTCTCAACAAGAAGAAGAGCAATAAAAGTAGACAAGCTCTAAATTTTAGATTTTGGAAAAATCTCCATTGAGGTTTGTACATATATGCATTTTAGTTTGCCTTGTTGCATGCTTCTGTGTTAATTGAATAAGTGGCATATTTGAATAATGTATTAAAATGTGTAAATATGAAATGAATTGAGTGCTTAATCAATGGAACTTCATGTTAATGCATGTATAGACATATGGATGAATAATTGATTGACAAAATGTAGGAAATTTTGGTTTACAATATGTAACATAATATATTTTTCAATATGGATTAGTATATGATTGATTAAAAATGTGATAATTATCAATGGTAATTATTGAATAATTAGGCCAATAAAGAGTGAAGTTACAAAGTCATGTATGACATATGTATTTGATATGAAAAGAGAGGTTATATGGCATACTTGGACTCATAGTTATTATAAATTTTGGTTTTGTATTAAAAGATTTGTTGGCTTTGATTGTATAGAAAACTAATTAAAGTATTGCCAATATTACTTAAATGGTTATATAATGGAATATCATATGATTATATGATTTTAAAATTTTATAATCATATTTTCATTATAAATGTAATGGGAATATTAATTCCAGCAAATTAATATATCAAGAAAATAAATAAGTAATAACATTAATTGCCCAGTTCTCAACCTGTGGACTAATTAGGGATAGATGGTGCACCATTGTGGGGGCATTACGGTACGATATTGATATGGTTTAGGAATAGGGTGGTATTAGCTTCGAGAGTAACCCTGTCCTAATTGTACACAGATGGTGTGATTATACTCGGTCATGAGGCTTAAGCTCCGCGAGCGCTCTTGACTTGAGACTATAGTGAGTAGGGTGTTTGAGCTCCACGAGTGGCCCAACTACATGCCCTATATCCGGATAGTCCGAGAATGAGATTTGGGCTATTTATGTTAAAACATTATATATAAGTTAATTAAAAGATATACATGTACATGTTGAAAGATAAAATGTATGAAATAGCATTAATTATAAATATTTATTAAGGTAAGCTAAATTTATAATTGAGTT
Organism: Triadica sebifera; assembly: GCA_023653625.1. Taxonomy (NCBI): domain Eukaryota; kingdom Viridiplantae; phylum Streptophyta; class Magnoliopsida; order Malpighiales; family Euphorbiaceae; genus Triadica; species Triadica sebifera. The sequence continues at coordinate 120,404 of JALBGG010000025.1, read as the reverse complement.
ATATATATATATATATATATATATAATAAATGAATTTGGTATTATTATATAATGTATGTTGGAATATTGTGTACTGTATTATGAATTATCTGCCATGCATTTTGGTAATTGTATGTTAAAATATTTATGCTTATATAGATTGAGGTTTGAGTTAACTAAACAATCATAATTTTAGGGAAATCAATTAAATTAAAATGAGTTATGGAAACATGAGAGTAGGTAGAATGCTTAATATTTTATATATTATATATGGTTGAATATATACAGTTCATGTCCTGATACAAATATAATGATAATATAATGGAAGATAAATTTTATTTTATTATAATATTTTCTAAATTTTATGCAGTGATTTATTTAAATTATATCATAATTATTATGACCCACGTTTGTGTGACTGCATGGAAAAACTTAAATGCTTATATGTACCACTAAGCTAGAAATGGTCTAGCGTGGGTTTTTTCCGCGCAGGAACTGGAGCTTGCAAGTAGTAAACTGTGAAGTTGATAGAGAAAGTACAAGCCCATACTAGAGGAAACCCGTCAGAACTGGTTGAAGGTTAGATGCATATTATTTTTGCATTTTATTCATTATCATGCATAGGGGTTTGTTAGACATGTCTTATATATAGTTAAGAACATATTTTGTATTTTAGTATTATATCTATATAGTTAGATGTAAGGTAAAAGCCATTAATTTTGATAGTTATAATGAAGTATAATATTTATGTAACATGATGATGTATTTGATAATTGAATCCATATGTATATTTGAATATTAAAAAAATGTCAATTTAGTTATTAAATAAAAACTTTAAATTCAGACTAGTTTCATTCAGATTGTCTGTGTCATTCTGTTTATGTAATGGGATTATTGCTATTATATAGGCAGGATGTCACAGTCTTGCTTTCATGGCAAAGATTACATTAGCTGGTAACCTTGTTTTGACACCCTGTACCACTTTATCCCCACATCTAAGCTTTTTAAAGATAACTTTTCTCGCTACAAAATCAACTACTGCACCATGTCGAGCTAACCAATTTATACCCAGAATAACATCATACTCATGGAATGGAAGCTCTATCAAATTAGCCAAATACAACTCACCCTAACTTAATAGAGGTAATTGTCAATGTCCTTTATTCACCTTAACACTATGGCTTAAAGGGTTCATCACCATTATATCAAAATCTAAAATCTGAGTCTCTAAGTTTCCTCCAACTAGTGACATAGTGTATATATATGAATGTGTTGATTCTGGATCTATCAAAGTATAAATAACTGAGCCAAATAAAGAAAATGTACCAATAATGATGTTTGGAGTGTCCTGCTCATCCCTAGCTCTCAAGGCATATGTCCCAGTTAGTGTCCTAGTGCTTCCCTCTAGCCTATTGATAGTCTTTGATCTAACATGTATAGATCTTGCCTTGCCTCCTCTTATCTGGCCTCTACCTCTGGCCCTAGTAGGTACGGATCCCTAAATTAGTGTTGGTCTCACCCCAATAGACTCTATGCTCTGACTTTGATACGAACAATCTCTCCTTAAATGGCATATTGCTCCACACTGGCAGTAGGCTCTAGATGACAGCCAACACTCTCCAACGTGGTGTTTGCCACGTTGTTGGCACAAAGGATATATGATAGATCCTCCCCCTACTAGAGTTGAACCACTAGCAGATGAAGGTATTTGTTAAACCTTGAGGGGTATTTCCCTCATTTTGATGATAACAAATAAAATAGCAATATTGTATTACTTATTTTCTAAGTCTATTAAACAGGACATGGATTAAAATAGCAAGAATGGAGATAGGAAGAATAATCCTTGAAAGACAAAATTCAGTAAGTAACATATTCACTGTCGTGACTTTATGTGTCACGCCCGTGAAAGAGCTAACTGTTACCAAAACCAACATTTAAAGTTCACGGCCATAAAGGAAGAACAAACCGTAAAGTGGACATTTCAGTCACACCCGTGAATCAAAATGTCACGCCCGTGAATGTTCATGCATTTTCATCCAGAGAGTTTCATGACCAAAGTCACCACTTGAATCATGGCTGGGAAGTTTGTCACGCCCGTGAATGTGTATGTCACTCCCGTGAATGATGAAAGAGAAAAATGTCAGACGTGATTATTTGGTTGGTACAACGGCTAGTTTCATATTTAATGCACCCCAACGGCTATATTCAGCCATGAGAGTATAAATGGAAGTCATTTATGCATTCAGTACAAGAGAATAGTATATACTTTGAATTTAATTCTTATTACAAGCAATTTGTACATTCAATACTTTGAGAACCAAAATCTATTCTCTGTAAAAATCTTTTTGCTTTTCATCTATTAAGCAATTAAGATTTGTGAGTGTTTCTCTCTGTAATCATTACTCAAGTGAGCTTTGAGTATTTCTAGGTTAAGAGTAGAACACTTGTAAGGGTTAGTTGTGTGAGCCTCAAAACACAAATTAAAAGGTTATTGTGTGAGCCTATAAAAACACAAAGTGAAGGTTGTTTGTGTGAGCCTGTAAAACACAAAGAATTGGTTATTGTGTGAGCCATTAAAACACAAGGGATTTTCTGGGTTAGGTGTGAGTCATTGTGAGAAACACCATAGTTGGGAGTGAGCTTGTAAAACTCTATTGTAACACTTAGTGTGTTAGTGAAACTCCCAATTGCGATTGGGAAGAGGAGTAGGGTTTGTTGACACCCAAACCTCTATAAAAATCCTTGTGCCAAATTTTCTCTATCCCTTCTAAAATTAATTAATTATTTCCGCACCTTAAAGTTTAATTTTTTGAAACTCCAATTCAACCCCCCTTCTTGGCTTAATATCTGGGCTACAATTGGTATCAGAGCCTAGTCTAGCATCGAAGCCTAAAAAGCGCTAGTAAAGATTAAGATATGGCCAGTGAAGGATTCCAAAGTCTCAAACCTTACTTTGATGGAGCAAATTATGCCCATTGGAAGTTTCAGATGGAGACATATCTGGATAGTGAAGGAATTGAAGTCTGGGATAGTGTACGAAAAAAATGGACACCACCAACCAGAAGAGAAGCTGATGGTGAAGAAGAAATCCTATCAAGAGATGATTGGACAGAGCCTCATAGAAGAGAAATTTCAAAAATAAGAAGGCAATAACAATCCTATCAAGCTCATTATCTATTGAAGAATGTGGAAGAATACAACACTGCCCAACAGCATACAGCATGTGGAAGACATTGGAGAATTATCATGAAGGAACTAAGCAAGTCAAATCCAAGAAGATTCAACTTCTGACCTCAGAATATGAGCTCTTCAAGATGAAATCCAATGAGTCAATCACTGACATGACCAACCGTCTTCTAGCCATTATAAATGGGATGAGGAAACTTGGGAAGCATCTGAGCTTGGAGGATGTAAACAACAAAATCCTGAGAAGTCTTCCTCTTAAAGACTATGGCTCAAGAGTTGCTGGCATAGAAAAAGCAAATGAAGATATGAGCATCATGAATACTGATGTGCTGATTAGCAAACTTCTCACACATGAGATGGCAGTGAAGAGAGATAGAGAGCTTGAAGCAGAGCCAGAGAAAAGAAAGCCCTTAGCACTCAAAGCCTCTACTTCAAAATCTCAAGAAGAAAGTGAAGATGATGAAGAAATGAGTGATGATGAAAATGAGGACATTGTTATGCTCTCAATAAGATTAAAAAGAATCATTGAGAAGAAAATGAGCAACTCTAGAAAATTCAAGCAAAGAAACCTCAAACAAACTTCTAATGACACACATAGAAGTAAGGAAGAGGTAAAGTGCTATGAGTGTGGAAAGAAAGGACATATCAAACCAGAATGTCCAAGGCTCAAGAAGCATAAGATCAAATACCAAAGAGACAATGGGGAGAAAGGTCACAAAGCCATATGGGATGACAAAAGCTCTTCAAGTGAAAAAGATGATAATGAAAGTGAAGAGGTCAACCTATGTTTCATGGCTATCGAAGATCATGTCTCCAATAAGGTAAGATCACTACACTCATACTCTTTGAACAATAATAGTAGTGATAATGATGATGATAGTGATGATGATGATGATGATGAGCAAAGCCTAATAGAAGAATTAAATCTAGAATTAGAGAAATATAGAACTAAATTTAGTACCTATAGAAATAATATCTCTAATTTAAAAAACAAGATAGATGGTTTAGAAAAGGAAAATATAAAGCTTAAATCATTTAATGAATCTCTCCAAAATTCATTAGATGAATACTCATCAAGACCCTCAACAGCTTCCTTGCTAAAAGAAAATAATACTTTGAAAAATGAATTTGAGGAACTTAGAAATTCCATTTCTAAATTTCACAAAGGTAAAGAGAGTTTCGATACTCTCATTGTATCTCAAAGATTACCCTTAATTAGACATGGTCTAGAATTTAAGGACACATCATCATCTTCTCACAAAACCATATTTGTTAAGTCTAAAGAACCTCACATCTCCACACCTGTTAGAACATCACCAAGAAATAAGCATGTTAAACCTTATATACAGAAAAAGAATAATAATGCCTTTATATATAGGAAGCATGCATCTAGAAAATCTAAAATTAATCATAACTGTGCATGTCATCATTCTCAAAATAAATTTGATGGAAAATGGTATTCAAAAATATTGTAGGACCAGAAAATAAATTTAGACCAAAACAATGTAATTATTGTATGAAAATGGGTCACATAAATAAATATTGCTGGATAAGGAAGGCTCATTAGGAACCTTCATGTGTTAACCCCCAAGGACCCAAATTCATTTGGGTACCTAAAAATAATACTTGAATTGTGATTCTATAGGTATGCCTCAAGTCCACAATAAACAAAAATGTTTGGCTAGTAGACAGTGGATGCTCAAGGCATATGACAGGAGACAAAGAACTTTTCAATGAAATCAAAAGTATTGATGGAGGTAAAGTTACCTTTGGAAACAATGCAAAGGGTAAGGTAATTGGCATTGGTTCTATTAGTGTTAATGGTACTACTTTTATTAAAGATGTCTTACTTGTTGATGGCTTGAAACATAACTTGTTAAGTGTAAGTCAATGATGCGATAAAGGAAACAAAGTAATCTTTACTTCAAATGAATGTCTTATGATCTCTATAGATGGTCAAGAAAAGGAAATAGAGATATCAATACATACATAATAAACTTACATGAACTATCTAACCATTCCTCTAAGTGTCTTTTGACTACTAGTGATGAATCTTGGTTGTGGCATAGAAGACTTGGTCATGCTAACATGGACTTAATACAAAGTCTCAACACAGGAGAACTAGTAAAAGGACTACCAAGAGTTAAATATGAAAAAGACAAGACATGTGAACCTTGCCAAAGAGGAAAGCAACACAAGTCATCCTTCAAAGCCAAAAATATAGTAAGTACTTCAAAACCTCTTCAACTCCTGCATTTATACTTGTTTGGATCTACTAGAATTGCTAGCTTAGGAGGAAAACATTATGCATTTTTCATTGTAGATGATTACTTTAGATTTACTTGGGTAATTTTCTTAGCTCAAAAGAGTGATGCTTTTGAAAATTTCAAAAACTTTGCTAAAAGAGTTCAAAATGAAAAAGGGTACTGTATTTCAAAAATAAGAAGTGATCATGGGAAAGAATTTGAAAATGAAAACTTTGAAAGCTTTTGTCTTGAACATGGCATTTCACATAATTTCTCATCTCCTAGGACACCTCAACAAAATGGGGTAGTTGAAAGGAAAAATCGAACTTTAATTGACATGGCTAGAACTATGCTCAATGAATATGAATTACCAACTTATTTTTAGGCAGAAACCACAAACACTGCATGTTATATTTCAAATCGAGTTTTCAAAAGACCTCTTTTAAACAAAACCTCATTTGAGTTATGGCATGGAAGAAAGCCATTGGTATCATACTTTAGAGTATTTGGATGCAAGTGTTTTATATTGAACACCAAGGACAATCTTGGAAAATTTGCCTCTAAATCCGATGAAGGTATCTTTTTAGGATACTCTACAATCAGCAAAGCATATAGAGTATTTAATAAAAGATCACTAACGGTTGAAGAATCCATGCATGTTGTTTTTAATGAATCTAGTAGACTTGATCTTGTGAAAGGTAGTGTTCTTGATGATGTTGTTGGTAATATGGAAAGACTTGATCTTGGAAATAAGAAAGAAGAAATTGATCATGAAGATATACATCAAAATGATTCTCTATCTCAAAATCAAGAAGAAAATGAACAAGAACTTCCAAAAGAATGGAGAATGACGAAAGATCATCCAAAAGAGCAAATCATTGGTGATCTCTCAAGGGGAGTAAGTACTAGATCTCATTTCAAACATCTAGTCACTGACATTGCTTTTATTTCACAAATTGAGCCTAAAAATATTGATGAGACACTTAATGATGAAAGTTGGGTAATTGCCATGCAAGAGGAACTCAACCAATTTGAGAGAAGTAAGGTATGGACCCTAGTACCTAGACCCAAAGATCATCAAATCATAGTTAGTAAATGGGTATTTAGAAACAAACTAGATGAACAAGGTTTAATAACTAGGAATAAGGCTAGATTAGTTGCAAAAGGATATAATAAGGAAGAAGGTATAGATTACGATGAAACATATGTACCTGTAGCCAGATTAGAAGCTATAAGAATACTCTTAGCATATGTAAGTCACATGAATTTCAAACTTTTCCAAATGGATGTGAAAAGTGCATTTCTAAATGGTTATATAGAAGAAGAAGTGTATGTAGAACAACCACCAGGCTTTGAAAGCTATGATTTGCCAAATCATGTTTTTAAACTCTCAAAAGCTTTGTATGGTTTAAAACAAGCCCCAAGAGCTTGGTATGAAAGGCTAAGTTCTTTTCTGTTAGAAAATAGCTTTACAAAAGGAAATGTTGACACTACATTATTCATCAAAAATCATAAGCATGATATACTAATTTTTTAAATTTATGTTGATGATATAATATTTGGTTCTACTAATGAGTTGCTTTGTCAAGAATTTGCTAAGTGTATGACTAGGGAATTTGAAATGAGCATGATGGGAGAGCTTAAGTATTTCCTTGGTCTACAAATAAAGCAAAGCAATGAGGGCATATTCATCAACCAATCCAAATATGCCAAAGAATTAATTAAGAAATTTGGTATGGAAGGATGCAAGAATGCCAAGACTCCTATGAGCACATCAACAAAATTGGACAATGATGAAAGGGTAAGAGCATTAATGAAAAGCTTTATAGAGGTATGATCGGATCACTTTTATATCTCACTGCTTCTAGACCCGATATAATGTATAGTGTTTGCTTGTGTGCACGATTTCAATCATGTCCTAAAGAATCTCATTTAAATGCAGTAAAAAGGATTTTAAGATATTTACATGGATCTTTGCATCTAGGTTTATGGTATCCTAGGAATTCATCCTTTTATATTATAGGATATTCAGAATCAGACTATGCTGGTAGTTTTTAGATAGAAAAAGTACTTCAGGTACTTGTCACTTCATTGGAGAATGCTTAGTCTCTTGGTTTAGCAAGAAACAAGTTTCAGTTGCTCTCTCAACTGCTGAAGCAGAGTATGTAGTAGATGGATGTTGTTGTACTCAAATTCTTTGGATGAAACAACAACTTAAGGACTATGGTCATGAGATGAACCATATACCTATTAAATGTGACAATACAAGTGCTATAAATCTTTCAAAGAATCCTATTCAACACTCAAGAAGTAAGCATATTGACATTAGACACCACTTTATTAGAGATCATGTTCAATATGGAGATGTTGCATTAGAATTTATAACCACAAAAAATCAATTAGCAGATATTTTCACTAAGTCTCTAAATGAGAAAAGATTTGATTTCATTAGAAGAGAACTTGGTATGATTGATGGATTAACCTTGTGATTGCTAAATTATGAAATTTTAATTGATGATTTTAATTCATATCACAAGATATAAGATAGAATTTTGATGAAAATTTATGTTTTAAGGGATAGAATCTTTGTTGAAATGATTTAGTCTTGTTTTTAGGACTTAATTTTATTTTATGAAAATTTTAGGGGAGTCACGCCCGTGACTTAAATAGCCAAAAGAGGGTCGTTCACACATGGTTCACGGCTTCAAGGGGTGAAGCTTACTTTCACGGCTTCATTCACTCCCGTGAAATGGGCATTTCATGCCCATGAACTATGACACCCCAAAACTCACAGTAGCGTTCACACCTTGAGTCACGGCTTGCTTCACGAGCATAAGTAGTGAAATTCAACTTTTCACGCCCATGACTATTAGTTCACCCCCGTGACAGTTCATCATGCATAAGTATTTGCATAGGTTCCTGACCTATAGCATATTCGCTAGAGGAGAAAGCAACGGGACTATCAGGAAGTCAGAGCTCTTCCTATTTGAGATGGCTCGCAAATGACTCACCGTGGCACTCTCTAGATGGTTTGCAAACCATCTTTTATCCATTTCCACCAAGCCTACAGGAGATATTCTGATTTGTGCATATGTCATTCACATAGCAGTGAAGCTTGAATATCTAAAGCTGGATGAGCATCATTTCAACCTCATTCCTGGACATCCTCGAGATCGCTTGGATGTTTAGTCCTTTATAAAGATGGGAGCGGCTGTCAGAATCATTTTCGAGAACGATATTTTCTACCGCTTCACCGACACTGCTGGAGAGATCATCTAGGAAGATAATGACACGGAGGACTTTAAAGCAGACCTCCAAGGAGTCCAGCAGAATAAGAGGGCTCGGGTTGAGGAAGCACCTCCAGTAGCTGAGCAGGACATCGGACAGTCCTCAGCTTCCACACCGACTTTAGCGCAGCAGGTGGTTGACCTCTTAGCACCACGTTTTGAGCAGCTACAGATTTCGATGGATGAGAGGTTGGAGAACCTCAAAGACTTCATGGAGTCTTGGATGGACAGCTTTGAGGCTAAAGTTTCTAGGCTTCGTGATAGGATGTCCGGCTAGGAGTTAGGCTAGATTGTAGCCTAAATTTGCTTGTTTTGCTTGTTTATTTCTTTTATGTTTGTTGTTGTGTAGGAAATTTTCAATTTCCTTTCTGAACTTTATTTAACTTTTTTTTGTATTTTTTCCTTTATTCAAAATATTTGCTTTTGTTTACCTCATTGATATCTTTATATCCTTTTTGATTGATGACAAAAGGGAGAGAAAACTAGCAATATATTATAGGGAAAATGGTATCAAACTAGCAATATAAGGAGAAACTAGCAATATATATTAAGGTAAATGAATTTTAAATCAAAAAAAATTAAAATTGAATTGACATTGAAATAGATTAAAAGGGATTAGAAACCTTGATTCAAAAATTCATATGTAAAGTATAAAATTGAAAAATTGAACCTTATACACATTAGATATACCTTAAATATACTTTGCATATACCTTCATGCAAGTTACAAAAATACATACGTCATGATATACCTTAAGTATACCTTACATATACTTCATGCCTTAAAAATGAATTATGGTATATATTGGATATACTTCTCATATAACTTGCATATACTTAAAATCTAGTTAACTTTATTTCAATGCTACATCATTCTTTACAATTCTTGCACTTTATAAATTTTTTATCCTAAGTATATTTTGAGGGGGAGACTTCTCAAAAGCACATATTGCTAGATTATTTATCACCATCAAAAAGGGAGAGATTGTTAAACCTTGAGGGGTATTTCCGTCATTTTGATGATAACAAATAAAATAGCAATATTGTATTACTTGTTTTCTAAGTCTATTAAACATGACATGGATTAAAATAGCAAGAATGGAGATTGGAAGAATAATCTTTGAAAGACAAAATTCAGGAAGTAGCATGTTCACTGTCGTGACTCTATGTGTCGCACCCGTGAAAGAGCTAACCGTTACCAAAACCAACATTTGAAGTTCACGGCCATGAAGGAAGAACAAACCGTGAAGTGGAGATTTTAGTCACACCCGTGAATCAAAATGTCATGCCCGTGAATGTTCATGCATTTTCATCCAGAGAGCTTCACGACCAAAGTCACCACTTGAATCACGGCTGGGAAGTTTGTCACGCCCGTGAATGTGTATGTCACGCCCGTGACTCAATGTGTCAAAACATTCCTGAGAGCTTCACGACCAAAGTCACCACTTCAGTCACGGCTTGGGAAGAAATGTCACACCCGTGACAAACATAGTCACGCCCGTGAATGATGAAAGAGAAAAATGTCAGGCGCGATTATTTGGTTGGTACAACGGCTAGTTTCGTATTTAATGCACCCCAACGGCTATATTCAGCCATGGGAGTATAAATGGAGTCATTTATGCATTTAGTACAAGAGAATAGCATATACTTTGAATTTAATTCTTATTACAAGTAATTTGTACATTCAATACTTTGAGAACCAAAATCTATTCTCTGTAAAAATCTTTTTACTCTTCATCTATTGAGCAATTAAGATTTGTTAGTGTTTCTCTCTTTAATCATTACTCAAGTGAGCTTTGGGTATTTCTAGATTAAGAGTAGAACACTTGTAAGGGTTAGTTGTGTGAGCCTCAAAACACAAATTAAATGGTTATTGTGTGAGCCTGTAAAAACACAAAGTGAAGGTTGCTTATGTGAGCCTGTAAAAACACAAAGTGAAGGTTGTTTGTGTGAGCCTGTAAAACACAAGGAATTGGTTATTGTGTGAGCCATTAAAATACAAGGGATTTTTGGGTTAGGTGTGAGCCATTGTGAGAAACACCATAGTTGGGAGTGAGCTTGTAAAACTCTATTGTAACACTTAGTGTGTTAGTGAAACTCCCAATTGCGATTGGGGAGAGGAGTAGGGTTTGTTAACACCCGAACCTCTATAAAAATCCTTGTGTCAAATTTTCTCTATCCCTCCTAAAATTAATTAATTATTTTCGCACCTTAAAGTTTAATTTTTTGAAACTCCAATTCAACCTCCCCTTCTTGGCTTAATATCTGGGCAACAATATTGTACCTGCAGGCTAGCTGCACCTACTAACTACACTTTGCCCTCGTGTCCTAGTTTGAAACCTACCTCCAAAAGATATGGTCCTCTTACTCGAAGAAAACCTTGTACCTAGCGAATGGAAAGGCTTTTCACCACGACTTTGAATTGCTATCTTCATCTCTTCAACCTCAACTTCTTCTACACATGCAGCTCTCACCAGCCTAGTGAAATCCTCAATCTGGGACGCAGCTACTCTGCCTCTAATGGATGTCCTTAACCCCCTCTCAAATAGTCGACACCTATCAATCTCATCCTTAATAATCCCTTTGGTATACTTACTCAGTCGACTGTACTCCTTTTCATACTCACTTATTGTCAAATTATTCTATCTCATATCTAAAAAAGTTTGCTTTTTCTTGTCCGCATACTCTCTTAGAATATATTTCTCTCTGAACTGCTCTAAGAAAAAGTCTCAAGTAAGTGAAACTAAAGTCTAAGGCCTCTTCTTCACTGTCTTCCACCAATTATGCGCCCTCTCCTGAAACAGAGACACTGCATATCTATATTTCTACCCCGAGGTGTAGTCCATATCTTCAAAAACTCGTTCAGTTCTCTCAAGCCAATACTTTGCTTCCTTGGCATCATCTTCTTTACAGTCATAAAAGTCGGTAGCTCCTAACTTACGGAACTGAAGTTAGTATATAATAAATGCAATAAAACTTTTACGACCATTAGTATATAATAAATGCTATAAAAATTTTAATCATTCATTAAAATAAAAATTTTATCCAACCTATATATTAATAGACTATTGACCTACTTTTAACGAAACAAATGGCACCATCAAATGATGAAAATTTCAGGATCCAAGATAATCACAGAACCAGGATTAAAGATAATCACATAACCCAAAATAATATCATATGATCAAAGATAACCACAGGATCAGTCTCGAACCAAGATAACCACATGATCAGTATATGAGTCATACCTCTTATAACCAAGATAACTACAGGCTATGAAGTTTCTACCCTATTGGCATGCCAACAATTTTTCAGTCTACTGTTTAGGCTAATATATGAGTTTATCGATATACATAAAATATTAAACCATTTATCTTACCAAATTTTTATAGATATAATCAATATGAGTTTCTCATACAATTATTTAATGGTATAAAAATTCACCACATGAGGAAAATAAATTTATTTCATTAAAATCTCATATCAACGTATTTATTTCATACCAATACAAACTTTACCAAAATATATTATTTTTATCATAAATATTTTTCAATGACTTTCCAAACATTATAAGTTATTTTTCTCATGTCAACGTATTTATTTCATAAATGTTATATATAATTATTTTTTAAAATATAAATCTATTTCATACAAAAAGCATATAAAAATCAAATTAAATAGCAATTAGCTTATATTATAAGTTAATATACAGACCTTTACGATAACTTATCAGAGATTATCGACATCCTACTCCTGGTGTCTAATCTGACTGTACACCTCAATAACCATTAAATTCTTAATTGGTTACCAAACCAATAAAAATTCTAAATTTAAATGAATATTAAACTATCCATTTAATTTTTTCGGCTCTCACTTTTATTGGTATTTTTCTACCGGTCTTATTTTACGTTACGCGCTACTAATGCGGAATTTCTAAATTAATTATATTTTTCTCTTCAATTTATTTAATTTTTCCTTCATATTTTATTTTCCATTTTTTCTCTGAAAATCTATTTCCAATTCAAAAATTCCTATTAATTCAATAAATTGTCTAAAAAAACCAACTAAATTTCTATAATTACTTTGACATATTATCTTCTATTTTCCATCACCAATTTTATCAAAATTATATTCAATAATTTCCAATAAAGTTTTTTCAATAATTATGCTAAAAATCCAAAAATTCGCCAAAATTCCTATTAAATATATTTTCCACTTCAAAAAATTATTTTTCACTTCCAAATACTCCATTTTCATCATTTTGGTGCACAAATCCTTCAAAATAATTTTTTAAATATTTGGCTATAATTATTGAAAATTCCTAAAAATTCCACAAAAATTCCTAAAAATTATTCTGATCAAATTTTCACCATATTTATCATCCTTAAGTCTCATTCTACTCATTTCCTATTTTTTTAATTTTTTATTATTTTTCTATAAAATCCTAATTTTTTTCATAACTCTAATTCAACTCCAAATCATCATCAAACTTAAAAATCAACTTACAAAAATTATTCAAATCAACTTACAAAAATTATTCAAATCAACTTAGATTCATGAAAATTTGAAAGAAAGATGATGAAAATCTTATATATAATTTTCTTGGAATTTTTTCCAAATTCTTTTAGCTCCAAATAAATTTATTTCCCTTTCTTACTTAAATATTTGCTCCTTAATGCTTGAACATTAGGAATTTAAGGAAATAAAATGAAAAGAAATCAAGAGAAAAGAAAGAGAGAGGTTCAGCCATGGAAGGGTATGGGGAAGAAGATAGGTTTTTTATGACATTATTCATTTTTTTTACTTTTACACTTGATTAATTCTTAATTAATCTTAATTATGCTTAATATAAGCTCCTATTGGTCAATTAAAATTAATTAAGAAGATATTTTGGCCTTTGTCTAAATTAATTCAAAAGAAACTTTGACTTTGGACTTTTCCACCAAATTTCCAATTTTTCAATTTAATCCTTAAATAAATTTATTTTCTTAAATTTCATATCTCAATTAACCTTATGTCCTCAAATTGAATATATCAATATTCTCATAATAATTTTCTATTCAAAATGGTTTTTTTTATTTTACAAAACCAATATCTGTACAAAAATTATATTTTTGCGGTTTAGTCTTTTTTTACGTCTATATCATCATAATCTTCCTTACATCACTACCCTATTTTTACATTTAGAAAGAATGCTCCAAGATGAAGAATATCATGATCAAGACTGAACCACATTCTACTCCTCATACAGTAGAATATAACATTCCTCAAATCAGACTGAAAAGAAATGTCATGGTGAGGATGCAGAAATGATGAAATGAAGTTGTTGCTAAACTTGGAATTAGGCATGGTGATGAGTGCTTATTCATCAAATTTTGAAAATGAATCAAATACATTTTACATCAGCTTAATGAAGGAATAAATATGATTAAATTTTATAATTTTTGTTGTATTATAATTATAATATGTATGAAATTTGTTTTGTTGTTAACCAAAATGATGAATTCTGACTTTACTATAATTTTTGTTGCATTATAATTATAATATGTATGATTTTGTTTTTAGTTTACAATGATGAACCTCTGAAAACTAAATGATGAACATACATCTTCAAAATGATGATCCTGTAGAATCAAACTAATGAAACTCGAACAATTAAACAATGAACCTGTCACTTCCGCTTCATTACTATGAACAACAAAAAGACTTCTTAATTAATCAGATAATTAATGCTCCTAACAAACAAAAATTTATTTTCCAACATGCCTTTTTACCCTCTCAACAAAATCGCCAACCTTTCCAACCATATTTATTTTTAAAAAATAATAAAATGAATACTCCTTTTAAAAAAAAAAATAATACTATAATTAATAGTCCCATTATATAAGAAAACAAAAAATGGATAGCAGTTTCAAGTTCATACCAACACATATATTCACACTAATTTTTGCAAGTCTAGCATCATTCACCGACCTATTCAACGTCAAATCAACGTGCAAAGAATTCCTCTAAATAGCATTAGAAAAAGAAGATTACATCACATCAACAACAATCCTTTCCTTACCCCTAGATGGAGAATCAGAGTTGGCACCAACAAATTCTTTGAAAATGCTTGAGAAGTGGAAACTCAAAAGCATTATTTAGACAAGGAATGTTTGATTACTTTAGTACTTTAAAAATTGACTCTGATATTGAGTTTATGAAAAAAGAAATTGCAAAAGGGTATGTCTCTGTTGCATATGTTTATGGTATAATTCTTGTATGCTATGGAGGGGAAGCCAAAACAAAAGTGTCCAAATAGCATCAATATCACCACATGAAGTGAATGAATGTAGAGAGAAAGTGTCAATGATTATGGAAAATATGTGGCAGAATAATCGTATGGATGGTATTGCTTTAACATACAATCATGATCTTGCAAACAATGTAAATCTTCTCCATTCTCATTACTCTTCTATTTTGATACTACATCAGTAAAATAGTTATAGAAATCACAAAGTCCCACAGTCTTAAAAGTCTCATAGACATAGAAAAATTTATACTCTCACTCATTTGTGAGGATAAAATTCCACAAAAAAGTCTTTATTAAATGTAGGACACTATCTCTCTTTAGAGTCAAAAAATTTAAGTATCCAAGAATTATTGTGACAGTGATACTCTGTAACCAACCTGACATATGAATATGTATTCAATACATTAGAATAAAACAAAAAACCTCTAACCTCCATGTAATAAACCTGCAAGCTCTATATGATGAATCTCTAAGCTATAAACGATGAACATGGACTAGTAAGATGTTAAAAATGACTAAAATGATGACCCTATCACTTCTACATTCAAAATTATGAACATGAAACTTCTAAATGATGAAACTATTACTACTAAATGATTAACCAACTCCAAAAAAAGTATATGTTTCATACAAAATTATCAGTTAAATTCATGTACCTATTCCAATAAAACTCAAACTCAGCCTCTGTATCGATATATTTCAGCACATAATTGAATAATTAAACAAATATTTTTTTACTTCTTAAGGAGTTGATGTTTTTCTTTGAGT
The DNA here is from genome assembly GCA_023653625.1 of Triadica sebifera. NCBI lineage: Eukaryota > Viridiplantae > Streptophyta > Magnoliopsida > Malpighiales > Euphorbiaceae > Triadica > Triadica sebifera. The sequence goes on along the minus strand of JALBGG010000025.1, from coordinate 104,647 downwards.
TCTCTCCTATATGCCATTTACAAAGCATGTGGCGTGACTTTAGAAACACTTGACCAATTACAATAGCCATATTAGCATATTGGTTTGTCATTATTATTTGTGGATATCTCCCTTCCATGGATTTTAAAAAGGTACTAAACAACCATACAAAAAGACTTTATTCTCTTATTTAATAGAAAACCACAACCAAACATAACATTCATGCAATGATGATTCATACCAACAAATGGACCACAAAATCATATCATATCTATTAGTGCAATATGCGGTATCATGCACTAACATATCTCCAAAAAGCTCATAATCTCATTTCACCTGTGCATCTCTCCAAAAGAAACTACATATTCTTGCATCACAATCAACCTCAAAATCAAAGAAAAAATCATGTTCATTTGATTGTCTTCTAAAAATTTCAATCAATGCGTTATAATCAGTTCCATCCAATTTCCTCATATTTTCCATTGCTAAGCAGTTATAAGCATCCCTAGGTGTGAATCTAATATATGGTGATCCTCCTTATTGGTTTTTTTAAAACTAACCCTATTAAACACTACAACTCTACTTTGACAAGCTGATTTTTTTTATAATCCCTCTATGTGAACAGAGGAGATAACTTTTGCTTGATGGGCATAACTTGTGATTGTATTCATTCTCAGGTCTTGACATAGTCCAAACTTCATTTTTATCAATATCAAACTAAATGAAAACTTTACAAATAGTACGAACCTTAAGTTTTGAGTAACACTTATTCTTTTTTCCTATCTTTCCTTTTTCTCCAACCTTCGAGCAATAAAATCTTTTCATTGATATCGTCATGTCATTTGTCATATATCTTTGCTTACTCTTTCTAATACTAAACCCCATTATGAATGCATAGTCATTATACAAATCATAAGCTTCATAGATAGATTTGACACAAAACCCTAATAAATCATCAAGAGAAGCATTATTTCCATTATCAACCTTATAACAAAAAAGTAAAAAAATTATAATTAAAAAAATTACTACCATAATAAACATATAATATTAAATAATATATATATTTTAAACAATATGCATATCAATTCCTAAACAATAAAAATGATCAAACTATAAGTTAGAAATCATTAACTTTAAAAAATTTAAATGAACCTATAACTGATAAACGATAAAGCTCAATCAACCAAAGGATGAACACAAACCCTTAATATGCTGAATCTATAAGTTCTTAACAATAAAATATTTAAGTTCTAAACTATGAACATATAACTAATAAATGATGAATCTAAACTTTCAATACGATTAACTTATAAGTTCTTAACATTGAAAAATATAAGTTTTAAATGGTAAACTTGTAACTGATAAATGATGAACTTCAATCATACCAAAGATGAACTTAAGACTTCCATATGATGAATCTATAAGTTCTTAACAATAAAAATTTGTTTTACTTAATGAACCTGTAAATGATAAATGATGAACCTCAATCAGCCAAACTGTAACACTCATCTAGCTAATCAGGATTTCTTTCATCTAATTAGGCGGATGCTGCCGGATACTATTTTATAAAACCTATAAAATTAAAACTTTTTCTTCATAAACCTTGATCCCTAAGGATCTCTTTCATAAAATGTCCACTTGGCCTTAATTAGCCCACTATTTACAAAAATAAAACTTTCAAATTTAATACATATCCTTTAATATATAAAATATTAAAATCCAAAACTATGTCTTGTACAAAAAGCAACAAAAAATGATATGTACATTGACTCCTCAAAATGGGCGCTTCTTTTCTTAAGTCAACTCATGCTATCACTTAGACTCCAACTTGTGTGTAGAAAATCCACACGTCAAGCTACTGAAAGCTTAGTTGTACATATAAGCATAAAAATCCAAGTATATAACTATACAATTCATATCATGGCATATTATGCATGTTCATGTATATTATCATACCATAAAAACTATTCTAATGCATGGCAATACAATCACCATATCAATCAACATCATTAACACATAGCAAACTTTCTCATACAATCAATTCATAGTAATCTTACCTCTTCCTTTAGTTCCTCTTATTTTACTCATGACTTATCACTTTGCCAATTTCTATTTTCTTTTTTATTATTGTTTTGTTTCTACCCAAAATTTACCATAATTACATTTTTTTTATCTATTTTCATCCAAAACTCTAAGTTGAACTATCCGAATGTGAGTTGTGGAACAGAGGCACTTTTAGTGTTTCAACCACTTTCCCCACTATCTGTAAAAGCTCACTTGTGCTCCTCAAGTCAAAGGCATTCTCAAATATTTAGCCACCTTGACTGAGTATAAACCAGATCAAGGGAACTCTAACATGAGCTTCAACCACCTTGTCTTTAAAATCATATGGAACCGAGGACTAGAAAAGCTCTAACCTGAGCTTCAACTACTAAAGTCTCATATAAATAATATTCTATGATACTATATCCTCTCAATGGCATGCCACTTATCCTAGTCCAAGTCCTAGATTAGAGAAAATGGCTTTTAAAGTCTTAACCTTTATCTTTCATTTCTTTTTTAATACCACCATCACATATAACCATGTTTATAGCATCAATACTAATTATCTTATCATCATCACTTATATGTGATTTACTCATAATGGCATACAAATAATAACATGTGATCTATTCACCCATCACATAGCATCAAAAATCAAAACTGCATATATTAAAACTATCAGGATTCACGGGCATGAAAGGTATTCACGGGTACTTCTTTACATGTGAACCAAACCGTGATTGTTAACATGAAAGCTTTTGTCCCAAACATAACTCCATTCACGGCTGTGACTATATATTCACAAGTGTAAAACCAAACATTCATGATTGTGGTTCAAACTGTAAAAACTAAGGGTGAAAAACTGCAGATATAAGTTCACGACTGTGACTACATATTCATAAGCGTGAACTGATGCATTCGCAATTTCCTTAGCCATGATACAAGGCATGAAAGCTTATGTTAGATCTGGGCATTTTCTGGGTTCATATTTCACGGGCGTGTCTCCCTTTGTCATGGGCGTAGTCACGCCCATGAAACATGTCTGTATACAACATTCACAAGTGTGATAACCTTATCACGAGCGTGAATTTATGGGTTTTCCATACTAAAAAATATAGCATAATAAAGTCATATGCAAGAGTCTCTAAAATTGATCAATGTCAATCACTCCTATCAACATTCAACCATCTATCAAGTAGCAACATGCCTTTAACATAAAAAGGAACATTCATAACACATTTCATTCTAAAATCTCTTTTAAGCATCATAACAAATATAACCTATTTTCATGGCATTTCTAGCACTTAACCCATGAAGCCATTATACATGCATATAACCAGAAACCCATATATATCATTTATCACATTTTCATAGCCTATAACACAACAATAAGCAAAATATGGGAATTAATATGCATATATGTACTAATCTTTAACAATATAACCTAAACTCTTCAAGTTTGCCTAGCTTTTGGTTGATCCTCACCTTTGCCTCTAGCTTCTTTCATCAAGAAAAATGTCCTATCTTAGAACCATATAATAAAAAATGAATCAGTAAACTCACTTTTAAACCAACCTTTGATTTAAACCTTAAGAGCTTCTCTTACCCATTAGATACAAGCTTCCACAAGGATTAAAAATGATGATTTTTGTGTAATAGAGGAAGAAGAAGCTAAAGAAGATGAATATGGGATGTAGACTTGGGTTATAGTGGTGGTGTAGTAAGTGAAAAATCATGGGAGCGAGAAAAGAATAGTTATGCTCAATAACTCTACTGACTATCTTTCATGGGTGTGAACACTCTCCTGACACAACTGTGACAAACTTTTTATGGGAAAACCTAACACACGATATTCACGGCCGTGAAATCCTTATTCACGGGAGTGAATAATCTATTTATCACTATGTTAAACAATTAAAACTCTAATCCCACTACACTCTCTCTTAACAAACTCAACTAACATATGGAGAAAGATGTGGCAAATAAGAAATTTTTTAAATTTTTAAATTTAATTAAAATTAATTTGTATTTTGAACCAATGGATGAAAAGCTTAATTTAGTCATGGAACCACCAAATACTCACCTTTAAAAAAAAAGATAAATATCTCATTTTCTCCACCAATTAAAAACTCATTTCCCTCATCTTCTCTCCTCTCTTTGCCATCCACCATAGCTCTCCCAAAAACCTCCATTTATCTTTAAATCAAGCTTGAAAAAGTGAAGAAATAAAAAAGTTTTGAGAGAGAAAAAATCAGAATTAAAGAGTTCTTACTACAAAGTAAAGTAAAGAAACAAGAAAGGAAGAAGAAATAAGAGAAATAAAAGAGAAACATTTAGGGGAAATTCGGCCATCTTTGGAATGATCTTAAGGTGAGTTTATTCTTCTTAAATTCAACATTTTTTCTTCTATTTGAGACCCATAATGATGATAGATGTGATTAGGTTTGGTAGATTGAGCTTATGTTGCAAGATTGGAAGTAGAAATTTAAGTTTGTGATTAGTTGATGAAAGTTCTAGTTAAAATTTGAATTAACGATATTTGATGTTATTTAATTGTTTTATGGCTTAAAAATTGAAGAAAATATAATGTTGAAGCATGAATGAGGGGCTGCCATAGTTAAAGAAATTTAGGGAAAATTGAAATTAACATAGAAACACCACAATTGGTGATAGATTAAGGGTGAATTGAGTGTTGAATTGAAGAAAATGAATTGGGAACTAGGATATGGTTTTTGAGCAGCCATGACATATTAAGAAGGAAGTTTAATCTTCGTACATTTTAGCTCAATTAAGGTGTAAAACATGTTAGAAGCATTACAATATTATATAGACATGAAAAGTGTTGGAAATGGATGTTGGAATTGAAATATGGTATGGTTGTGTAGGAAAAATCAATGAACAATTGAGAGGCCCTCAAGAGGGTGACAAAGATAAGGAGAAAGCTAGATAATAAGGGAAGGAAAAAAAGGTTTAAGGGAAGAACCAAGGCTGATTAGGTATGTGCTTCATTGATAAAAATCTTACATGTTGTTAATATATATGGAATTATATATTAAGGTTTGATTTGTTGTGGGACCAAATGGTATGAAATAATTGAGACACATGAATGTAGTTGTTGTAATTCTGGAAATTTTAGTATCAAAATGAATGCAAATGATGAATGTGGTTAAAATATGGTTTGATGTCAATTGATGGCTCGGGTACAGAATTCCATGAACAACCTTAACTATTTTGATGATAACTTATGTTATGGAATTCCGTTTTATATGTTCTTTATTGGAAATGAAATCTAAGATACAAGGTTTTAATTGTTATATAGATTATAGATTTGCCCAAAAAAATGCATGAAGTTCAAACCTAAAATCTATCCAGAAAATTCTGAACAAAAATTTATGTGATGATGCAGTATTCAATTGATCATAACTTTTTATAGAAAACTGAGATTTGAGTGATTTTTAATGCATATGAAAGCTAAGACAATAAGATAAAAATTGTTAGAAGACCAGAACTCCAAAGTCGAATTATAAATGGGCTAAAAATGAAGCCCAAAAATAGGTCCGAAATTTGCCATAGGTAAAAATATGAAATCTTGGGCTTTTGCATGTGTTGTGATTATTATATGTAATAATTAATGTGAATATTTACTTTATTGATAATTATAAATGTTTAGAAAATTATTTATGTGTGAGATTTTAGTGCAATAATAATGGGAATAAATAACAAAAATATATAAGCATAAGTATGATAATTGAATAATATTTACATTTTTGAAAATATTAGGAATTAAAATAAAAATAGTGAAACCCAAAGACACCTAGGCTAGAACTAAAATAGAGAATAGTTTGACATGTCAATCAAGGAATTTAGGCACTCGGTGCCAAATATGAAAGTCGGTAATGATATTTTTATAAAAGCGTTCGGCGCAACATTATGAAAGCCGAAAATGGCAACTCCATTATTTCTATTAGTTAGTTCGGTTATAGGTATAAAGTGTGAAATATTGAGTATTTGCTAAAATTTATTGATTTTATATAATTCTTTATTTTATGTTTTATTTATTAAATGGTTAATTAATATGTGAAAAAAATATATATGTATGTAAAATTTTTATCATTGAAGTGCCACTAAGCTAGTAGCTTAGCGCGAGTGATTTTCTCTCGCACAGGGTAAAAGGGTAGCCGTAGGAATTAGAATTGTCAGAAGAAGAAGGGTATCCGGAGGAAAGCAGCTAGAAGCTTGGTTTTCTTTTTGGTATATTTTGTTAAAAACTTTGTAAATTAAAGTATCGTTTTATTTCATATAATATGTATTAAATATATGAGTCACTATGTAAAAGAATATAGTTTGAATATAAATAAATGTACTTTATAAATAAATAAAAAATTTTGAGTATTTATGCTTGTAATAATTTTTATTTCAATGTCTGCAATAGTTTCATTTAAAAAAAATTTTTACTTCACTTCATTAATTTTATAAAACAGTAAGACGGGTAATGCTCACTTACTTTACTGAACTACAGTGGGGTAAGGGGGTGTTACAAAGGTCTTCAAGGATATATATATATATATATATATAATAGAGTAATGAGTCTCATAGATAAAAACTAATATCATTTGGACTAAGTGTGACATAGTCAGTCTAGTTGAAGTTAACACATAGTCCATACTCTGAACCAAATGAATTGCATTGTAATTATTTATGGAATGGTCTATAGTCATACCACTGACTTTCCGATCAATTAGGGGTCATGATGTGCTATTAGATACCGCTCATGATCTACTTTAAATCATGTGATGATTTGAGCAGTCAATATAACCAAAAACCTAACGGATTACACGCATAGAAATAATGAAAGAAATGTGAAATGAACTTTGGATTGAAACCAAAAACATGAGATAATGTTTCATGAAAGTGTTTCACATAAAAAAGCTAAAGAGGTTGTGTGTCACTTGCATGCGACGTGTAAGGCGCCATTCTGTCATACGCGTGAGGATGCATCATGTGAGCATGATAGTATTAAGCCTTGTTGTCGTGCACACGACAATAAGCCTCTTGCTGCACGCGCGGCGATATGCGATTATGTAGATCTTCACTCTAAATAGAAAGTCAAACATTGGGTTTTAAGTTTCATACTCTAATTATAATTAGAGGACATATAAATACCCTCAAAAGGCTCTAATTTTAAACTGAGAATAATAAAAAAACAAAAAAATAAATAAAAACAATAATTAAAAAAGAGTTTTAACCTAAATTTGAAAAAGAAACCACAATTGTATTTTCAACATCTTCATCTATCGATTATTAAGCAACTAACAATAAAATTTGAAAATTGAAAAATAAACAATGCAAAACTCTCACCAATCCTACTTGAAAATTTGAAGAATAAAGAAAGGATAATCGATAATGAAAAAATAAAATAACAGCTGAAATAAGAATGTAATTATAAAAAAATACAATAAAAATAACACGTGTGAAACATTAAAATCCTACTTAAAAAATATTGTCAATTTGAATGCATGATATAATTTGCGACTTTTGATGGATTGGACAAAATGAGATGAGATAGAACGGGCAAATACTCAAGCCTATGATGTCATCTAGAGATCATCCGTCAATTCTTGAGTTTATTTCTACTACTACCAAAAGGCCCAAAACCATGTAAGGTTAAAATGAATCAAATTGAAAATTAGTTCAACTCAGTTATGGTTACTTTCCAATATTGATTTAGTTTAATTGTAAAATATAACATTTATTTAAAGTAAAAAAAATTATTTAAACAATTATATCATTAACTAATTAATTAAAATAAAAATAAAAAATATTTTTAATATTAAAATAAAATAAACAATTTTAATAAAAATTGGAGATGGGGTAGGATTGGAATCAGAAATTCCCATCCACGTGCGGTACAGAAATGAAAAATCATAATTTTTTTTTTCAACAAGAAACAAAATGAGATCAAGAACGAAGTAAACGTTTCAAAATCAGAGACGGAAAATTCTGCCACATTGTTATTCATACTTCCCCCTTTATATTTAGTTTTATGATATCAAGAATTCCCATCCACATATAGTGCAGATTTGAAAATTCATAATTTTTTTCAGACAAAAAACAGAACCAGATCAAAAAAAACAAAGTATATGTTTCAAAATCGAGTACAGAAAACTCTACCTATTGTTATTCCTACTTCCCACTTGTTTACATTCAGTTTTATGATATGTTAATTTGGGGATTGCGTACGAGCAATGGTCACATTTAATAGCTATGACCTCTTATCAGCTTAAGCTTTTATTGCATTCTAAAACCTCAAACGCGCAACCATTTGTATCGTACCATTGTGGAATACTCTTAGATTGAGGAAAAATTCCTGTTCTAATATTTATTCCGCGATAGAAAGAGAAAATAACTTTAATTAATATTCTTTAATAGAAAAAGAAAACATACGATAATGAAAAGCTAATAGTAATTCTCATATTCAGCCGCTTGCAAGCAACGCCAATTGAACAAAACTTGCCAAATTTTTAGGTCGCTCAAGAGAGTTTCTTATCTTCACACGAATTACATTGCACAGAAGCAGAAAATAGAATTACACAACACCTCTATGATACATGGACGCCCACAAAAGATTTAACATTATATATCTCACCATCACATATAATGGACCTCGATCCCCCTTCAAGGGAAAAAAAATATTAGGCCTCAACGAGGAATGGGACAAAAATAAAAATAATAATAAACTAATGTGAAAAATACCCATCACTACCCACTCGTTAAGATAAATATCCTTCACGATTTTCTACCTGCTCGTGGCTCAAGGCGGGCGTTCTCAAACTGCAACTTTAAAGCACAACCACGTGAACCTAACCTCCGCCTGCAACCTTGTTCTCTTAACTTGTATCTTTGTCAATTCATCTGACCTAATAACTGCTCTTCTTTGAAATCAGAAAAACAGCAAGCCTTAAAACTTATATCAGGAACAATTATCACAAGTATGGAACTCCTGGATACGGCATCATGCTCTATACAGACACCGGAAACCCAAGGTGGCAGCATAAGCCAGAATGAGTATATGATGGAATTATCAGAAGCATCTTACTATATCCAAGCCAGAGATCCCCGATCATTTGTTACTTGAGGACGGCCTCTAGTTGGTGTAGGAGGTCTGTTAGCATTCAACTCCTGCTCAGGTAATAAAATCAATAGAAATCAGGTAAAATTATAACTAATAATATTTCCAAGAAATGAATCAGGTCCAAGAGTGAATATTTTGAAATACAACGCCACCTGCATCCATGTATCTTCAATGTGGCGTTCAGGTGAAGCTTCAGGCGATGAGATTGCTGGTGGTAAAGGATGAATTAGTTTTGGAACTACCACAAGATCTCTACCCAGGACTAAGATTGCCCCAGCATTATTGGCAGTACCTGGAGAGAGGGAAAAGACCCAAAATAAAATTCTAAAACAGTACACTAAACTCGAAAAGAAATATAATTTCATTGCCAAAAAACATACCACAATAATTGGTGGCTGAGAAAAGTGTGATAAGATGTCCCTGCGCAAAGCGCTCAAACCCATCCATCACACATTCATGAGCACGCACTATCAACTGGAGATCATTGTTATTGCAGAATTCCATAACTCTATCTGGCTGCAATAGTGAACAGATAGTTATCAGTATGAACCATAGTTGTCAAACTGAGAATCAAAATTAATAAATTTTATGTATTTAGCTTGACAAATATGGCATTCTCATTAGGCCAACTAAAAAAGTGCAGTACAAAATATATGCTTAATCTTATTAGAAATTGACATTTGCATTAACTAGAAACTCCCACTTAACTTAATCAAACAATAAAAAAAATTATTACAAGATAGCAGATTAAATTTATAGGTCACAATAGATAGACACATAAAATGTCATGACAACAGTAACTAATAGCAAAGAATTAAAAAATTAAAAAAGAAAAATTAAAGAAGACCAATGACGAGAAGCACAAAACCTTAAGAAGGGTTTACATAGTAAGATTAAAATTAAATCTTAAATTATTAAAAGCTAGAGCATCCTAAAGCCCTAATGATAAAATATAAACAGTAGATAAATAAATCAACTGAATCAATCAATTCATATCAATTTAGCCTGAGCCTGATTCAGTGACGAATCAAGTACATTTGAGATTCACCCCCATTGATTAGGATTGCTAGGGTAGGAAATCAAATCGAATCACACCATTTTAACAATAATGTTAATGTTATGTACACAAATAAATCAGATGGTTCTATTTCTCAATCTTTCAGACTTGCTCCTACGGAACCAAGAGGTCGAAAAGATTGAGAAAAGTCGGTCAATCACAACCACTGATGAAGGATTCCTCGAAAAGTTAAGGATTAATAATCCTTTTTATAAATCGAATGGATTCGATCTTATACATATGTGAGGAAAGTAATCAAAAAAGAAAGAAGAACCATCAGCACTTTACCGATGATAGTAGTATATATGGCAAACTTGGTAGGAGTAAAAAAGCCATCCTAGAGATGCTAACACTAAATTTAATGCCCAAAGTAGACCAACTAAACAATCAACAACTTCAATTTAAGAAACAACACAAGCTTAGCAACTCTCCCATATATATTATGGTGTCTGAAAGACACCAAGGGGAAAGGAAAAGGAGACCCACATCTAAACCAAGAAAGAAAACTAGCCTCTTCAAGCCAGTAAGACAAACAACCCACTACTTTGTTTAGAAATTTTAATTAGGCACTCCTACAGAACTGGACAAGATGTTCTATACCACCATACCACATAGGCAAACCATGACCATGAAGATTATAAACATGTATGAATAGCCCCAACAGGAAATCGTAGATCAACATCCCTAATTGTCAGATAAGAACCAGAAGTAACATTCAGCAAAGAGTATCATTCATTTACAAAAATACACTTCACAAATATATTTACAGCCGCAAAATTTTAAAGCATCACATATGGCTGTAGGAGAGTCTTTTAATGAGGCACCAAAAGGTTCAAACCATCTCAGGGGTAATCCTAAACACCTAATTATGCACCATCCTATACCCAGTCCAAAACTACATAGCAAAGGATCTATTCACATTCACAATAAATCTCATACTCGATTACAAGACCATGCTAATTCCACTCACTACACACTTTAAAATTCCAACTTCTGACAAGAACTAACTAATACCTACCGAATTAGATCCAGCAGCCAGTCTTGGATAAATGCTTCTTTACTACATTTGCATATCTAGACACGAACTATCATATTGAAACTTGAATTCAGAACCATCTCAGTGAAATGCAAGGTGCTGTTCAAAATTTGGGGGTCAACCAGACCAACCTCCTAAAACCCACCATACCATCCTGACTTTGTTAGTGTTAGTGTTAGGTTTAGGATGAAGAGGCTGGCTGCAGATTGAATTTAGAGATATATCATAAACTCAAACCAGTCCAAGCTTCAGTCCTTGATTTCATCACCAGCTAGAAAAATTTTAACTGAATAAATTTCACAAGACCAAATAACAAAGAATATCTAAAACTGGCATTTTTGCAATTTTATCCACATACTAAAATTACTCAATGTTCAAGAATAAGTTAGTGTAATAATACATCATCCTATCAACACAATGTTTCACAGAGAAAAAATTTTAAAGAAAAAATCAATTAAATATCAAAACATAATAAAAAGCTTGCACCTAGTGCTTACATAAAATTGCAACTAATTATTTAAATTGGATAAATTTGTCAAAATTAAAAGGTTTGGCCAAAAATTGCAAAGATATGCTAAAGTTTGGATATTTTGTATCACAAACAGAAACAACTGTTATGCAACTACTATAAATGCCAGCCAGCTTGGATCTAGCTCACCTCTTGCATAGAGAGAGAATTCTTCAAAAGGAAGGGGAAAAAAGGAAAATTATTAAATTAATGAACTGAATAAGAAAATAAACCAGATCATCAGAGAATTCTGATATCGCTAGTAGAGACACAAAATTCAACAAAGCAGATCACCAGAAAATACTCCAGAGACAAAAGGGAAAGCGGAAGATTTTTATCTGCAAGGTTGCTTCTTTGTGCTACTTTCATATCAGGGTGATTAAGTAAATCACAATGAAGTAATTCTAAAATGATAGCAACAAAAAAAAAGGGATCAGGTTCTGCATAGTAGTGTGCTTCACCAGAACTTTAAGTATTTTCCATGCTAAGTTCTTGCCCCGCTAAAAATAGGCCCAAAATTATAAGAGACTGAACATAGCAAGGCGCAAAATACAAACTGCCTGAACTGTAACAAATACAACCTGAACTTAAAAATACTCAATTAGGCTATCAAAATGCAGGATGCTTCCACACAAACTAACAGAGTTGACCACGAAGGACTCTATAAAACCCAACTTGATATTTAACATGCCTACACTTTACTATCAAATTTTAAAGCAATGTGTTAAAACCATGCTACTTTATTTAATCTGACTACTCCACTTTGAATTCTGTGAAGCAACAACATAATTTTCTCCCCAAAAATCTGATCTTTCAATTACTAAGAAGATGAGTTGCAAGAGACTTGTACCCCCAAAGCTAGTGTTCCTGGGGATAAAGGCTTTGCCCAAATATTTAAACACTTGTTTAACTAGGAAAGAGGAATGGGAAATAAACACAAATATTGCACATACATAATGAATCAAAAACAAGTAAAAGAGCTGCACTCACCCCAAATGTCACAAGCCCTGGACCTCTAGCATTTGGCCTCAATCCTTCCACACTGTCATTTTCCGTCGGATCAGACCTATGGGAAAACAAGAAGATATAATAAAAATGACAGTGTACATCAAATACAAATGAGAAACAATAAAGAATGCACTCACCATAACAAATCCATAAGCACAATAGATCCTGTTTCCATGGTAATTGGACGCTGAAGATTCTCAATCTGTTCCACATGATTTATTGAGCGACCAATACCACCATGCATACAAATGATTTTCTTCTCAATTAGTGCCGCCAAAGGAAGCCAATTGAATAAACGATTTATCCGATGCCAAACCCAAATTCCATCTCTCTCCCCCTGCTCAACGATTATTTAGTTAGTGACCCATCAGTTGATGAGCACAAATAAAGAAATGATACAGATAACACAATACCATGCGCTCAATACACTCAATCCGGAAGCCAAAGAGGGCATTGATATCTGCAGCTTCATGGTTCCCACGAATTAGATGCACACTATGGGGATACTCAACCTAAAACAGCAAAGCATTTTTGTAGAAATATTAGTACATCAAATTTCAAGAGGAAATTAATAATGGTATATTCAAATAAAGTTAAAACCAAGCCCAGCTCCACAGAGAGAGAGAGAGAGATGCAAGTCCATGAATACCTTCAGTGCAAGCAGAAGAGTAATGGTTTCCAGGCTATGCTGGCCTCGATCAACATAATCTCCTAAAAAGAGATAATCGATATATCTGATAGTCGTAAAACAAAATTAGCATCCTTTGAAACATCATAAACCTATGCATGAATAGTTGTATTGTATGTAAAAATCTTTTTTCCATTTTCCATAAGAAGTGTACAAGGACACTTGTTTTGAATCAACAGAGGCAGCACTTGTGGGAAAACGTATATATCTTATCGGGAACAAAATTAGCATCATTTGAAATATAATGAAGCAGCATGAAAAATCTAGATGTGCATATTTTTACATATTGTAAATAATGTATACGAGGACGCAAGTGTTTAATCAACACAGTATCTTTTGAAAAAAAAAACAAATATTGAAGGATCATGAAGCCGTAAAGACTCCAAGAATAAAATTATACATGTATAGGCTTACAGACATGTTTTCCCAATTGCCAGTTGCCACTACACAGACTATCTTTATTTTCCGCAGATAATGGCGGAAAAGGATAGAGAATATGTATGTCCATATCCAGTATTTGGGTTGTATATTGGGTATCACAACCCAAATATGAATAACTATATAAGAATGTAAATCCCCTATAGTGCAGAAATTTCTATTTGACATGATTGTGCCCGTATTTTAGACCCAAAAAAATCACAACTGCCAGTTCATTTCTCATACTATGCATCACGCAGTAACCATTTATTGTCTTGTAAGTTGATTCTTCAACAACCTGTTGTCATCTATCATCAGGCAGGTAAAATTAGCTACTGCAACCATCACCAGCATTACTACCATCATTCCTACAAACACTGCCAGTTCTCTCCGCCCAATTGTTACTCCAGTAACAGGATCTTCCATCTAATGTTTAATATAAATAAATTCTATCCTAGTACTTGAATTGAAGTAAATAAGGGCCAGATAATCATGCCTTTATTGCTTAACCTATGGGTAGGCAGGGGCAGAATCAAACTTCTTCAATTCTTTACATTCCAAGTGTTATGTTATTTAGTAAATCCTGAAGTCTTCTAAGAATTCAAAAAATTCCTTTGAATATGTGATTTATATTGGGTGATATATAGTTTTTTTTACTGTTTATAGGAATTTGTTTTGATTTAGGATACTAAGTTCTTAGGCTTTAAATAATTATAATTTTATTTATCCTCCCCTTCATCCTCCTCATTGCTTGAACGTTTAATCTTATCCTTCATAACCAGCTAAATTAACTATTAACAGTTTCCATATAGGTCTTTGAGCCTTTCGACAGCCTCTCTTAAACACTCCGCACACAAACACTCTGATGCCATTAAATCCAACAACTTTTCTTTCAATATTAAGCTAGACACTGAAAACACACCCTTCCATTTCTAAACCAATAGATCCTTAAGCTCATTATTCCATAATCTGAACACCTGAAATCCAATTTTGCAGATACATCTGCCTAGAAGTGCATGCAGACAGATTAATTATACCTATCATACACTACCTATCCAAGCTTGCAAAAGAGAGATAACATGAAAGCATCAAGGTTCACTAATTACTAAAATGAATATATACCTTCCCCAATTATTGTAGTTACATCAACTTGAGAATCAATAATAAAGTAAAAATCAAGCCTTTACATGTCAAAAACAAAAATTGCATGATCTGTTAAATAATCAGCATAAAAAGAAATAAAAACAAAAACAAAAATTGAATTGAAAAAAGACATTGCAGAACCATCTTTTTGCAATGTAATATTTTTGCTCTCTTTGAAAAGCATGGCGAACAAGTGCTGCATGGAAATCTTTTAGAAATAAAATTCCAAGGGAATTTTGAGACGATAATCTGATAAATTGGAAAATGGATTTTGTCTTGCATGAGCAAACGTAGCCAGTGCAGCCTTTATCACTTATTATATAGTGGCCAGTCACCAAAAAATAAATAAATAAATAAAATAAAAATAGTGATCCCTCATCTCTCAGCTTCAGCAATTATGCCAGAATTTTGCAAGGGACATTTAATTGGAACTGTCAGGAGACCAGAACCTGATCATCTAATGTGGAGTTTATTGTGTGAGAAACAGGCGCATCTTGGATGGCAGAAGCTTCATATGCATAGATAACTATCAGATGTCAGTCTCTTTTTCCAGACACAAACTTTTGATTGAAAGGCTTTTCCATGTGCCCCCCTCTTCCAAATCTTTTCTAGATTTCTGAGCTCTTTTAAGCCTTAGCGACTAGGATTTGGAGGTATAGTTCTATCTTTTTATTTAGATTTTTCCTTCCTTTTCAATTTGTCCCAAGGAAGAAACTCTTGTGTATGTCCTATCTCTCGACAGATGCCTTTTCCCTTTGCTAAAAGAAGGAAAAATCCTAAGATAGCCTAATAAGTGACTTGGTTGTCAAGTTATATTAATTCATTATCAAATCATTGCAACAATTTGGGAAGAATAATATTTCAGCTTGTCAAATTTTACTAAATCAAGAATTTTCCCCTGGAGAAGCAGTTATAAATGCTAACAAATATAAACCAGCGTGCATGATGAAAAAGAATATGGAAAAGAAAATGCTTACGCGATATCACCAGCCGTTGAAGGTGCACCATACTCATCAAAAAGGCGCATCAAATCCCCAAACTGGCCATGCAAATCACCGAATATTTTGATAGGAGCCCGGAGCTGTAAAACACTTGGTTCACTTGAAAATATCCTCTCTGTACTGTCGCAGAGATCTGCTATTTCATTGCAATCTAAGAAAAATTGCCGACGAACTGGAGGCTTCCAACCACGAGGCTTTAAAAGATGTGCTATCACCTGATGCAAAAAAATATATAAACCCATTAGCGACCTTGAAATGAGGATTTTAACTAGAAAATCAATTGTTGACAGGTAATTCACCTACAACACCAAAAAGAGGGCGCAACCCGCACGCAGCAAGTTATACACCACCTAACAAAAATTCACTCTTACAACTTAAAGAACCCCAAAAATACAGAATTAAGTTAAGGGAATATCTGAAAAGAAGATCAATAAACCTAAGAAACAAAACATAATTTCAAGGACTTCAAGTGACCAAGCACAAGCCCGACAAGGTTATATCGATGCTTCATAAAACACAAAAGGAAAGCTTTGCAGTCAGCATTGTGGGCACTGTAATTAAAACAAAATAATAGACACTAAAACATGTTCAGCAAGAAAAATCTGGAATATCTGCACTTACTAAATATCTGAACACAACTTTTCTAAAGTTTGGCAATTGTTAAGAAAACCAAATTTCTTGTATCATCCAACAGCATACTCCATGATAATTGGCAGAACTTCAGCAACTTAACAGTGATCTGACACTTACATACTCAAATGGTAGAATTTGACACTGAGCACCAAACAAGAAGTTCCAAGCAGGTTAATATTCCGACATGTATTGACCATATTATGATTGCACCAGAGCAACAGAGAAAAACAGAGTTGAAGCATGTTCCAATAAAAAAGGTCCCACGATGATATATTATTATAGTTGATGCATTTTAGTATGACCAGTAGATGGAAGGCGGAAGAACTGAAGAAACAGAAGAGTCTGAGCATGATATCACAACCAAGATTTGAAAAAAAAAAAAAAAAGTTAATTTGATTTTTCATTGTGCAAGACAGATGCCTAAGATACGTTATTTTACCAGTCTGCACATTGTCTCATAAAAAAACCCCATCATCATTTATGGGTAAAGATTTTAACAAAATATTTCAGTTCAGCTGCATTGACCTTTTAATTATTCATAATAAGTTTGACATCATTTGAAAGATGCATCTGCACCATTTCCATAGCTACATATGAAATAATATCCCCACCTTTTTGGGTACACTATTAATGGACATCTGTCGATCAAGTAGTTTCCTAGCTGCAGAGGCACTCTCTGGGGTCCCATAGCTGACCCGCCTGCCTTCATTTTCAAACTGATCAATTGAAAGCTGTCTGACCATACCTCCTAATGCTCCACCAGTTTCCGCAGCTACAACAACCTGAGATAGCAGTTTATAGAATAAGGAATTTTCATACTGAATTGATTGCAGATCACATTCTGGGAAGGCTCACTTCATTAGTAGACTCAAAATGTCTAAAATATACACTCACAGCTCTGTGATGCAGCCGAACTCCAGGTGGAGCAATGCTATTTGATCCAGTTGAATCAGGCTTAATCAAAGTAGATATCTGTTTCCCACTAGGAGTAGCCTCTGCACTACGTTCCCTGTCCGGCAGTTCAACTTCTCCATTAACTTGCCGTGCCTTAGCAGCAGCTAAAGTTGCACTGATGGCCTCAGCTTCTGCAGCTGATGCTTCAACCAAATACTCCACACCTTTGCTCATTCTCCTATACAGTGATGCATATTTAATGACTCTTTGAATAATATTCTACTTAGAACATCAATGAAAAGTACAGTTGATTCTAGCTTACCGAAGTCCTGGAAGCATAGCATTTTCAGTGCTTATATCAGTGTACATGTCACCATTTATAGGAGGTGCAACTGGATTGCCCAACACGACTGCACCATCAGGTGCTGTTTCAGGCATCGTTTGCCTAGTTCTTTCATCAACAAATCCATATCTTCCACTTCCTGGTAACCTCACTGCGTGTACATTAGATGCAGCAGCTGCAGCTGCAGCATGAGAAGCTGCAGTTGTCGTTTCAGCAGCAGCTAGATCTTCAGCAACAAGTAAATCATCAAGTAAGACCCCTGCAGCCAAAAATATAGCACTTCATTAGGCTACAGTGCGATTAACGATATAATGGTTGGGACATCATAATACAATTATAAGTGAGCTCCATGATCCATTAATTAAAAAGCTCGTGAAACACACTCAAAGATAGAGCTCTAAAAACCCATGCAAAGGATCATACCTGCTATCTAAAAATTCTCTCTGTTCCAATACCAATTATTTGATTTAAATAACATAAAAATAAATCAGGAGAACATAAACTTGACAAAAGAAGTGCTGCTATACAGTGTAGTCAAAAGCACTCACTTCAGCACTTTAAGCGCTAAAGCAAAGTGCATTATAGGTCCACCGCTTTTTGATAGTTCGAAACACACTCCTATAATGAAGCACACGCTATTTGCGCTTAAGCTAGCACTCCGCGAAGCGCAAAGCACTCATTTTTTTCACATGTTTTTAAAATTTGTTAATCGGTACTTATATAGTAAGAACATATTCATTTGGTTATGGAACTCTTTATATTCCTAAAAACTTGGGGTGCTGTGGCAAAAGCAGCAGGTGTTAGAGAACCACGTAGGATCATAAGAAATCAAACCAAGTTAGCAAAGTCAAGTGCTAGTTCAAAAGGCTCTACTTCACAACTTCAACTCAAAGATCTTGAGACTTGGATGATTATGAAATAGATGTTGAAAGGATAAGAATCTGAATTTCATAATCAAAGTGTTGAACATTTAGGCAAGGAGTCTAATAATGAATTTTAGTTCTTAGCTATTTGATTTATTAATTTTAGAATTAGGTCATTCTCCCAAGTAATTTTATATGTTAAACTTTGAAGTCGTAGTCGTGAAGTGATGTTTCACAATGTTTAAAGTTTTTCTATTTTTTGTTTGCTAAGGATTTCTGGTTTTTTTTTTTGGCATATTATATTAGTCTTTAATTGTTTTAGATAAATTAGGCTTTTGATTTAATGAAGCGAGCACTTTTTTTGTGCTTGGCACTTTGGGCGATAGAAAAGTATATCACTTTGAGTGCACTTTTCGCTTTTAACTATACTGCTATGCATCTATTGTGATAACAAGTATGGCTTCCCAAAACATCCACAAATATAGGATTTTTTTTCCATGAATACTAAATATTGTCTGCCAAAAAGATCATTTGAGCAAACTTTATCCAATATATAAATTTAAAAAAAAAAACTGCACCTATCCATGTTATTCAACCATTTTTTCAACACAACGTCAAATCAAAGTATGTCATAATTCAGATAACAGCCAACTAAAAGCCACATCTGATATCTTGTCAAATCACATGCACTATAACAATCCTATGTGTCGATAAAATCCGCTCTAAGGAACTCTAGCCAATATTTACTCAGCCCACCACTCTCGACATCCAAAAATTCTTGACAAGCATCATCTTCAGGCATGTATCACTATTCATCTTTTGAAACTATCCAGAATACCTGTTCTCTCTTAATGACAATGCATAAATTTAGTTACAGAGCAATTTCGTCATTGTTGGCTTCATGCCGAAAAAATTAACTGGAAACAAATATAAAATATGGAGCTTCATCACTTACCACCACGTAAACCACCATAAATGAATATCAAGTCACCAACTGCAGCAGCTGCATGCCTACAACGCCTTGTCAACTCAACAGCAGCATCCCCACCAGCGGCATCAGCACTATATCTTCCAGTCCTTGGACTAGTAACAACAGATTTAGTATCGCACCAAACTCCTGCCGCTGTATCTAACACTGTATCCAGGAGAAACATGAATTATTTGCGGAAAATCATACTTGGAGAATTTCTTGGGAAAAGAAAATAATAATAATAATAATAATAATAATAGAAAAGCATTACCAATAGTACATGACAAGCAAAACCGCATTGTCAATGAAAGGTTAACACACTTCCAGAAAGAAAGAGAAAAACTAATTTGAAGTAGCATTTGAAAGAACTAAATTTAAAAGAATAAGATCAGGAGGAAGAAGAAGAAACACTCAAACTTATAACACATGTAGATTTAATGCAAAAAGTACTTGCGTGGAATTGTGTATAAGACATGAAGAAATTAAAAGGAATCTCCATCAGCACAAAAGAGAGTTATCATTACAAAGCCATTACATAAAAGGTAAGTATCATCTTATACCATAAAGCAGGCCAAATAATTGGTATGACCAGAAAATGAGATGGCCTGAACCAACAAGGCTAACAAGATGGTTTATTACTAACACCCATCTTATCTTCCCTCAAAAGTTCAGCATCCAAGAAGAAAATGTATTTATGACGAGCTTCAAAAAGGACCAAATCACTTCTGTTAACACAAACATATAAGCAAGCATATAGTTTGTAGATCTTACATATACACACACACACACAAGTAGATAAAGTGAATAAACATATAAAACCACTACAAGCTTGAATGTACAATCTTTTACAACCATAATAGACACAGGAAAGGTGTAGAGTTTGTGTTGCACTAAGATCAAGTACCAGCAACACTAGATGAATCTTCTACCATGCGACCCCCACCAAGTGCACCTCCAGACACGTGGAGCCTTGCATTAACAAAAACCTAAAAATACAATAAATGAAAGTGATCAATCATTCCAAAAAGAGATCAAATTTCCAATTAAAAGAAAATAAAATTAAGGGAAACTAAAACTCACTGCTGCATGTTGATATCTTGGAGATGGAGAGACACCAGGAGCTATTGCCCATTCCCAGCGACCATCCCTATGTTTGGCAAGTCCGTATGCACTTGCCAGTGGCTGCCAAGAAAAGGTTAGCCAAATGTCACACCACTAGAAGCTTAAAAAAAAAAAGCAATCGTCATTATAAGAATAAAGTAACTTCAATACACCATTGTGAACCCTTTCAAATAATTAAAAATTATAATGTAGCAAGGTTGCCATCCCTATTTTTTAAACCATAAATAACAGTACTAAAGGGGGCACCACTAACATGCAAGAATAAATGGTTTAGGAGTTCCAACTATTGACAAAATTTCCAAAGCAAATTGACGCAAATATCAATCTCAAGGTATGTACAAACCACTTCTCTATACAAATGTTCAAAACTGCTGGTGTTCTTCAAATTCCTCATGTTCGACTATCTTCAAAACAGCCCCCAAATTAGCCCAAGGGAATACGCTGCACACCTACTTATATCTAAGCACAGAAAATAGCCCCCCAGACATTTAACTCCATTTTTCTATATTCTCCAAACAGACCCAATCACTTCTAAGAATCACATGTACCGCTGTAATGAGATCTAAATCATTCATAATAAAGAAATAACTGGTCCATCAAGCCAGCATAACTAGAAATATAAAATAAATTAAATGAATAATACTCTCTTTCATCAAAAATTCTAGCCAATTTTTATTGGAGACCTTCAGAAATGGAGGGGAAGTTTGATTTCTAAAAGCCATAAAAACTTGAAACTCACAATTCCTAAAAGCCACAAATTATTGCAACTCCAAATCCTGAGGCTTCCTTCCAATATATAGCTTGCATGTAATTTCTTCCACTCCCGCATTAGACAAAATTTCATCATGATTTCAAGCCAACAAAAATCAACTTGACAATATACCATCAACTTCATAATCATACAATTAAATTTAAGCTTCCTTGCTTCCTACTAATCATCCATGAGAACAACGCATGAAGAGGCTAGCTAAAATTTTCTCCTCCTATATGATAGAAATATTTACTTCAATAAAGGAAAACATCCTTTCTTGTGATGTGATCTGAATACAAACCCAATGCATAGAAAAGAGAGATTGTATACACTTCAAAGCTGAATCAGAGAGCTGAGAGAACAACCACCCTGTAAGCATTTCAAGATGAAGAGAAGAACAAAAGCTACAAGAACCCAAATGGCAGTAAAAATTATTTACAAAAGAATATAAAAAATTATATATATATATATATATGAAAAATTCCAAATCCCATCAAACAAATATTATCTTGATCAGATGGAGAGAAAAAAGAAACTCTCCACCTTTTCATCAAAATGTACTAAGTAACAACAAAGTATACATTAAAAACGGCTACAGGTACCAGCTCCCAATAACTAAGAAGCCAGACAAGCAATAAACCACTGCCCTCAATGAAGCAAAGGAGGGACTTGGACCAATTCCTCTCACCTGCCCCACCAACCCAAAAACTAAGCCTCTTGATCAAAGTAGACCCAAGGATATATGTTTGAGCTGCAATTGGCAAAGTATGCCCATGGAAACAACCAACTAGAAGAAATATACAAGAAAATTTGGAATTTCACCTCAATATCATGCTTAGGTGGCAGCTGCTTTTCTAATTCATGATATTTCACAGCCTGGAGTTATATAATTTTAAGAATTCTTCTAAGAATTAACAAAATTATTCTCAATAAATGGGCATATAATGTTACAACATTTACAATCCCAAAGAAATACTAGTAATTAGCGATTACAACTTAACAGTCAGCCACCAACAAATCTTTTAATTTCAAATTCCATTAGAAGGAGAAAATGCCAAAGCCATCTATTCAATAAATATTAAATAAGAAACAAAATCCATAGATAATTACTATATTTCATCATATATCCATTATAACATCAAACATTATGCAGGTCAGGCTGTTTTAACTCACCACACTGTTTGCATCCCTCCCTCCACAAAGCAGAAGAAGACCATCTGACCGTGCACTTGCAGTGGCATACCTAATCAAAAGTCAAGGATCAGAAGTAGGTTCAACTGCATACTGAAATATTACAAGTAAACAACAAGGTCAAAGCAAATCAAAATCCCAGTAAATAAATGGAACCTATCAATAATGATGCAAATTTCAAACATGCAACTAGTGCTACCTGATGTTCTAAATTCTTACTGATGTGAGGTTACAAGTCATTGCAAATTTGCACATAGCCAAGTGTCAAATTTTCAGTCATCATTGGAAAAGGTAGAGTGCAGCATACACACAGTCAAGAAGAAAAGAACAGAACAGCCATTATTATCAGTAAAACCATTTTGGTCATCATTTGGAAGAGATTGAGCGTATCTATATACACAGCCAGGATCAATAGAACAGAACAGCCATTTATTTTTAGTAAAACCATTTTTCCCACCGGCCAATCTTTATTTTGCACCCAGATCATCCCAATGCATAAACATGAGACAATATGTTGCTCAACAAGGCCCCTAGATCTTACTCACATACCTCAAAGGAAGTGCTCTATACAAAATAATAATAAACAGAAAATAAGGTGATACAACTAAATGCATGCCTCACTTTTCAATAAGAGAGATAGAGAGGGAGAATTATACATGCAAGGTGGTGGACCTTCCCCTTCAGGTTCCAATTTCCGCCACTCATAAGGCTTGGCAGCTGTGTCAAGGGCCCATACATCAGACAGAGGACGCTTCCCTGAAAATCATGAAACAAATGTCCATATACACATTTTAAAGATATCAACATGTTGCACATGCATATCACATAAATCAACAAGTTAAATTTTAGCCCATTTGTAGTCTGCTTTAATTTTGAAGTGAATTACCATCATTCCCTCCAATAGCCATGAGATACCTTTGACCCACCAAAGCCATCACATGCCCATAACGTGGCCCAGGTCCAGGACCTTGAACAACAACTCTGCAGGAAAATCTCAATGTTAATCACAAATCACATAATAAATGTTATGAAAGAATAAGCACGTTGCGTAGACTCCCCACCTATGCCATCGGGGTCGCTGCTGCGTGAGGTCAAGCACATGAAGATCCTCAGCAGATAAACCAGCTGGCCCAATTCCACCCTGTGTTGGTGAAAGATTCTAGTTATAACTTGGTCCATATAGCAAGAGAGAAAATAACAAAAATATGATGTGGTAAACAACATAATGACACTGGATAAACCTGAATAACCACCATAGTTCCCACAGCAGTTGCCACATGAGCAGCCCTTGGTGTGGGCGGTTCTCCAAATGGAGTAATCCTGCAAAACAAGACCATCGTAAGCAGTACTGCGATTAAAAAAAGGGTGGTATTTAAGGAAGGATGCAAGTTACCGATCAGCTTACCTAGACCATTTATTTGTCAACACATCATAACAGTGAACATCAGCAGTGGCACCTGCTAATCCTGCAATCAAGCAAAGATAAATGACATGAAAGTCCAAGAGTAAGGGGTCACCACTACAAGACTCCACAGAGCATCAAAAAATCTATTGCTTATGGCATGTTCTCACATGCAGCCAAATGGGGAACACAAATCAAATCAATTTTCCTCATTAAGCCAGAAAATTATTTAAACTAACATGATTGAGGTTCAATGATCATGATCGACAGCACCAAAAAAGGGACTAAATCCATCAAAATATGCAAACTGACCTATTAAGATCTCAAGAAAAATAAGGTACTAAAACAAGAGAGATATCACAAGTCATGGTTACCTGATACCCACAGAAAAATGCATTACATACATGTAACAAAAGTTTCTAATTAAATCATTCAGAACTCACGATGAATTAAACAAAATTACAAATAGAACCCACCAGCAACTTGAACTAAGGCTGTGGATTTTAAAACCACAAACTAGGAATAATTCTATGTCATTTTGAGTTAGATTCCATGTAAAAGTTATGGTTCCCCTAATAGTAATGCATCCTATAACAAAAGAATGGCATAATAGCATCCTAAGCTACACCAAAGACAATAATCAAGACACTAAGCGTATACCAGTTGAATTGGCCATCTTTCATAAAACTAGATCTTAACCAGCATTTGGATGACTTGGAACTAAAATTACATAGCAGAACTTGTATCACACTCCCTCCATCGCAAAAAGATGGGCTTACTTTCCCTTTTTATTTGTCCCAAAAAGATAATCCACTCTCTTTTTTAAGAATATAGTTATTTGTTAGTTTTCTAATCTACCCCTAATTAATGTGCCTTGTTATGAACAAATATGAAATATTGTTTCCAAGTTTTCCAATAATGCCCCAAATTAATACAGGGATATGTTAGGCAAAATGTGTAATCCAACCATATTAACTAAATTTTCTTAATCTTCGTGAAAATAGAAGTCAACTTATCTTTTCAAGATGGTGAGAATGCATAATTTTGTATCTTGAACTTGTCAAAAAATTCCTAGGAAAACAAGGTTAAATCGTTTGCAGCTTGAAGCCACAGAAACTCTGTTCAATCACACTAAAACTAAAAATAGCAAAAGCAAAATATCTAATATGGAAACAGGATTCAACAAATTTAAGGTTCACATGCCAGATACCGCAGAATTACTTATACTACTATAACAACGGTTATAAACAAAGCAAAACCACAAAAAATGCGGCTTCTACAACTTAAATCGAAAGTAAATAATTTCTTAGACAATATCGATGTAGCTTCAAATACTGACTACTAAATTCTAAGAGATTATAGAATCAAATCAGAAATTTCCAACAGCGTATCAAACTCTGCAGCTAAAATTAATTAATAAATACTAACTTAAGAAGTAATCTGAGGAAAGAAAAAATTTAAAACAGCAGAGAAGACAAAATGGAATCAAATTCATACGGATGCCGGCATTCCCAGCAGATGAAGGAGTCCCGGATGCAGCAGAATTGCCCTCAAGAGCAGTGGCACCACCGAACAAAATCAACCTCGGTCCTATGTACCCAGGCGTTCCCTCTTCGCCAACAGCAGCCACTGCAGTCAGGGTATGCCCACACCTGGGCCCCGGCCCATCCTCTTTCTTCTCTATAATCGCATTCACCACCGAATAAGTAGGCGCGAGCCTAGGCCCAACCACAGAGCTTTGTTGCAGCACCTGCGTCTGTGCAGGTTGTTGTTGTTGCTGCTGCTGCTGCTGCTGCTGCTGCAACGGGGGAGAAACAGCAGCAGAAAGTGGAGATCCCACTGGCTGCGCTTGATCCCTGAGCTGCTCTCTATCCATTGCCGTTGGCGAAGTAGCGTTTTGTACCGCTGAATCGTTATCGGTCTCTGGCACCATAGTTGAGTCCACATCCATTGCTTCAGCTCTCTAATCCACGCCCTAATTTTAAGATCGGAGCTAAAATTCCACCCAATTCGCATCCCTAATCACCATTTTCAAGGATTCACGCGTGAATTCACCAATAAAAACTTACGACCAATAGAAACCCTAACCAAGATGGTTTATTTTCCCAATCCAAGAAAACCGAAAAGAAAAAACAACTGACGAAGATTTTTCTAAAAATATAAATTTCAGAAAGGTGAGGGAGAAACTCTCGATTAGGTTTTCCCCTTCTTATATTATCCCTTTCTCTCTGCCCCTCTCCCTCTCTCTATCTCTGAATAAAAGAAAAAATAGTAAAAAAAATTATTACAGAACGAGGCGCCGGTCGAGAAAAGAGAAAAATTAGAGAAACGGGATGGATACAATCACAAAAAAGTGAATTTTTCTGTGTTTCTCTCTCTTAAACAACTAAAAAAAAGTTGTTTTTGTTTTCGTTGTTTGTTTCTATTCCTTGCAGTGCTGTTTCTTCTCTCTCTACAAATGGGGAAGAGGCAAACTTTTTTTTCTCGCTCTAAAAATGATGTGTTAATTTCTGCTGGTTAGTTTTTTGAAAGAAAAAAAAAACATTTTCTGGGATTTTGTTTACCGTTATCAACCGGTTGAGGTGTGTGAAGGAAAAGAGGTTGAGCGCCGTCAGATGGAGAAGATGGACGGCGGAGAAGGGCGAATTAACCGGGATAGGTTTTTAACTATTAACGGTGACGACCAGTTTCCTATATGGAGGGAGTTTTGCCCCTTTGCCACCTGGTTAGGAGATTAGAAAGGGAATCACGCTCGCTATGCGTAGCGCGTCCACACGTGCCTTGACTATTATTGAAAAAATACAATTTTGGCCTCTGAACTATACATATTTTTCAATTAAGTCCTTAAACTTTTGTTTATCTTAAATTGACCTTTCAAATTTCATTTTATTAAAATGGCAAAACACTGACATACTCTTTGGTCATATTGGGTCCTAATACTTTCATTTTTATCAACATTAAATTCTTTATTAATTAATAGAACAAACAAAAAAGATAAGATCAAATGTTTGCTTTTTATGTCAATTTTCTTAGGGTATGCTCCATGTGACAAAAATCTGTGAACCTTGCTTTCAAGATCTAAACATTGGGTAGGCCTTTGTTTCTTCTCATGTCAATTTCAAAAGGAAGAGAAGGTGCTAGTCTTGAGACTAAGTAAAAGATAAAGATGTGTAGGCTACTAAAGAGGAAGTGATTAATGAATTTTGCCTTATAAGGAGGAGTGGTAACATATAAGAACGTTCAATACTTTAAAGAATACAATGTCAGAAATTTGGAAAGCTAGGGCATGGAGTTTTTTTTAATCAAGGAATTGGCTTCCCATTTATTCCTCTTCCAATTCTTTCACAAATTCAATTTTAATATAGTACTGAAGGGAAATTCTTGGACATTTAGAAACTAGTTGATAATATTTCACAACTTGAATGGGGGAGAGGGGGTGATCCAATGTAGTTAGAATTTAATTGGTTTGATGTATGGGTACATATTATTTATCTTCCTACTGGATACTATTTTGAAAAGGTTGCACAATAACTAGGATGTTTTCTTAGGAAAAATCTAGATTACTCTATCAGAGGTAATGTAGTTAAAGGTAAACAATTGATAAGGATTAGAGTTCGAATGGATATCAGAATTCCTCTCAAAATGACTAAAAACTTACCATGGAATGGGAAGAAAATAGTCATGGTATCTTTCAAGTATGAGAAACTGCCCATTTTTTGCTTTGCTTGTGGACTAATTAGACATCTGATTCATCAACTATTTAGGAGAAGAATTTTGACCAATATGATGGGATAAGAGAAAATGCTTGAGGTGGGTAGTTATGGGTAGTCAATGACTTTTCGGAGCTAACAAGTAATGATTAGTGGTTGAGAAACAAGGATGGTATGCATATTTTGAAGTTAATCTCAGGATTAGAATCCTTGAATTTTGAAAACTCTAAAATATTGACCCTTATTAAGAAAATTGTCAATTTTAAAATTATTCCTAATTGTCATAATGAAGATTCTTCTAGAATTAATAGAGACCTATTGGAAGGGCAACATGGTGACAAGATGGGTTGAGGTCAAAGTAATGGTTCTAGCAAATCTAAAGTAAATGGGCCTAATGCTACTAAATCAAATGATATTGAATTAAAATTATCTTAAACAAAAAAATTTCTTGAGTAGTCAATCTAGACAACAATGAAGAAGAGCCAAGTGATGACAAAGCTCATTCTTCGAACCAATACTCTTCAATTATTAATTCTCACACAACAATGGGTCTTGCGGTGCAAGCCTACTAGGGACAATGATTATTTTAAGTTGGAACTTTCGAGCATTGGGCAATACCCATATAGTTTGTATGTTAAAGGAGTTGACCTCTAATAATAAGTCTAACTTAATTTTTCTAATTGAAACTTTAGTTCATATGCAAAAGCTAGAGGAAATAAGAATGCAATTTGGGTATGAAGGTTGTTTTAGGGTTGATCATATGGGAAGAGGTGGTGTAATGACATTTTTGTGGGATACTAAAAACCCTATTCATGTCACTGGCTTCTCTAATAATTTTATTGTTGTAGTTGTCTCAGGTTCAGGGTTACCTTAGTGGAAGTTTATATGCTTTTATAGCTATTTAGAAAGAGTAAGACGTAGTGATTCTTAGAACTTGTTAAGGCATTTACATTCTTTAGTTTCTCTTTTGTGGCTATGTATGTGAAATTTCAAAGACATGTTATCTATCACAAACAAGGTTAGAGGTAATCCTCATCCTACCCCTTTACTTAATGGCTTTAGAGAATGCATTGAAGCTTGTGAATTGATTGATTTGCCTATTTATGGTTTTGATTATACTTAGATAATGTGGTCATAATATTTGTGTTTTAGAAAGACTTAACCGTACTATTGTTACACAAAGATTGGGTGGACATTTTTTCCAGTTCAATTGAATAATTTTATGGCTAGTGTTTCTGATCACTTTCCTATTTATCAAGTTACTGATGTTATTATGCATGAATATAGACCAAGAAATTTAAATTTAAGAATTCTTGATTACTTGAAGAGAGTATTTATGCTATAATTGATGTTTATTGGGAAAAAAATTCACTGATATCTTAATCATATCCATATTGGCTTTGGTTGATCGGTGTCGAAATCTCCCTAATAGTTTTAAACCCAAAATTAGAAAATTAAAAGAGATCTTAATGCATATTTGGCGTGTTAATAGAAGTGACGAAAATACTGCATACACTTGTAATGATATCAATTTGTTTCTTAAAAAAGAAGAAATATATTGGAAGCAAATACCTAAAATTTTCTAGCTTAAGCGTGGGGATTCAAATTCTTATTATTTTCTTACTCAAGCTAATACTAGGAAAAGTGTTAATACCATTATTACTTTGCAAGATAATAATGGTCATGGTTTTTTGATAGGAAGGGTATGGGTAATTTTGTGTTTAATTACTTTGATAATTTGTTTTCTAAATTTAATTATGCTTGGTTGAAAATTATATCCAATATGACAAGTAGGTGAGTTTGGAAAATAATGATAAATTAGTTTCCCCTTTTTCTTGATTGTGAATTTAAAGATGTCATTTTTTATGTGACATCCTGCCTATATAATAGGAATAATCTCATTACATAAGCGGAATGACACAGACAATCTGAATTAAACTAGTCTGAATTTAAAATTTTTATTTAATAACTAAATTGATATTTTTTTATATTCAAATATACATATGGATTCAATTATCAAATACATCATCATATTATATAAATATTATACTTCATTAAAACTATCAAAATTAATGGTTTTTACCTTACATCTAACTATATAGATATAATACCAAAATACAAAATATGTTTTTAACTATATATAAAACATGTCTAACAAACCCATATGCATGATAATAAAGAAAATGCAAAAATAATATGCATCCGACCCTCAACCAATTCTGATGCATCTCCTCTAGTATGAGCTTGTACTTTCTCTATCAACTTCATAGTTTACTACTTGCAAGCTCCAGTTCCTGCGCGGGAAAAACTCACGCCAAGTCATTTCTAGCTTAATGGTACATATAAGCATATAAGTTTTCTCATGCAGTCACACAAAAGTGAGTCATAATAATCATAATATAATTTAAATAAATTATTGCATAAATTTAGAAAATATTATAATAAAATAAAATTTATGTTCCATTATATTATCATTATATTTGTATCAGGACATGAACTGTATATATTCAACCATATGTAATATATAAAATATTAAACATTCTACCTCCTCTCATGTTTCCATAACTCATTTTAATTTAATTGATTTTCCTAGAATTATGTTTATTTAGTTAACTCAAATCTCAATCCATATAAGCATAAATATTTTAACATACAATTACCAAAATGCAATATAGATAATTTATAATACAGTACACAATATTCTAACATATATTATATAGGGACAACCACATGATTATACAATAGTACTAAATTCATTAATAATATATATATAACACTCAATTATAAATTTAGCGTACCTTAATAAATATTTATAATTCATACTAAATATTAATAATTCATGTTATTTCACACATTTTATCTTTCAACAAGTACATATATGTCTTTTAATTATTTTATATATAACATTTTAATATAAATAGCTCAAATCTCATTCCCGGACTGTCCGGATATATGGCGTTTAGTAAGAACGCTCGCGGAGCTTAAGCACCCTACTCACTATAGTCTCAAGTCAAGAGCGCTCACGGAGCTTAAGCCTCATAACCGAGTATAATCACATCATCTGTGTACAATTAGGACAGGGGTGCTCTCGGAGCTAATACCACCATGTTCCTAAACCATATGAATATCGGTACCGTAATACCCCCGCAATGGTGCATCATCTATCCCTAATTAGTCCACAGGTTGAGAACTAGGCAATTAATGTTATTACTTATTTATTTTCTTTTTATATATAAATTTGCTGGAATCAATATTCTCATTACATTTATAATGAAAATATGATTATAAAATTTTAAAATCATATAATCATATAATATTCCATTAAATATAACTATTTAAGTAATATTGACATACTTTAATTAGTTTTCTATACAATCAAAGTCAACAAATCTTTTAATACAAAACTAACATTTATAATAACCTTATGAGTACAAGTATGCTATATAACCTCTCTTTTCATATCAAATACATATGTCATACATGACTTTCTAACTTCACTTTTTATTGTCCTCATTATTCAATAATTACCATTAATAATTATCCCATTTTTAATCAATCATATACTAATCTATATTGAAAAATATATTATGTTACATACTGTAAACCAAAATTTTCTACATTTATCAATCAATTATTCATCCATATGTCTATACATTCATTAACATGAAATTTCATTGATTAAGCACTCAATTCATTTCATATTCAAACATTTTAATACATTATTCAAATATACCACTTATTCAATTAACACACAAGCATGCAACAAGGCAAACTAAAATGCATATATGTACAAACCTCAATGGAACTTTTTTCCAAAATCTAAAATTTGGAGCTTGTCTACTTTTATTGCTTTTCTTCTTGTTGAGACCCTAATTCGAAAATATAAATAATTAATTCATTGATAAAATATTTATTCTTAATATAGTTTAAATAAATAACTACAATTTCTTATAAGTTGGAACATGACCTTTTAGGACTGTTGGATAAATAACGTTTTCTACACTTATCCAATTTATATGATTCTTAATCCTGATTAAATATAACATCTAAAACTAAAACATACTAAAATTTCAGAATTTTTGAACTATTACACGATATTTGGTATATTTTTAAATATTGCTCTGTTCTCTGCCTTTAGGCAGTTTCGAGGTACCACATTTAAAAATTCATATCTTTCGATGTGTAGCTTTAATTATTATGAAAAGTTTTATACAATTATATAAGTTAATTTGAAACATTGTTTATGTTTACCTCATTTACAGATTCAGTCTCTATGACTCTCAAATACTAGAGGATATATAACTGGTTTAACATGAAGTATCAACCCGACTAGTTCCATTGTTCAGCTCATAACTCACAAAATACATGACATTTTAAGGTACGACTTTCATAAAAATTTAGATAGGACATAGGAGTAAAACTTTTATATTTTTCACTTTGGCTAATTCGATATAAAAATAGGTGAAATTTAAGGACGAAGTTACTAGAGATGTACAGGTATATGAAACCAGCTTAATCAAGGAACAGTCATAGTTCATTTCAGAATAACTCAACCTACACATAAGCAATTTATACAAAATTTGGCAAAGACCTCAAAAACATATATACCTATAAATTTTAGGTTTTACAAAACCTCAGATTAAGCCATTAAGATGATCAATTGTTACAAACATCGTAGGTTATTCAGTTGATACATCTCCCAGGACCAGTTTCACCCCAATAACCATATCTCTTCATATAATCAAAATCATTCACTAAAATTTGGCAGAGAGCTACACAAGACATAGATGAACAACGTTTATGTTTAACACATCCCTAAATATGAGTCACAAGATAATAAAAAACAGAGAGCAATATCCTGTAAAAATATAACCTAAAGAGTTCTAATAACACAATAATCATGGGAAAAATATTTCTTACCAAGATCAGATTTATTTGGACTGATTTTTTATGCCAATCTTGAAGAAAATGATGAGGAATTTGATCTGAGATATGGAGGAAGAGAAAGGGATGATGAAGAAGAAAAAGGAGAAGAGAAATGAAGTGGAAGAACGGACAAAAGAAAGACTTCAGCCCCACTTCCTCCCTAATTCACGTTTTTCTGTCCTTTTTTTTTCTGCTGACCCCTTTTTACGGTTCAATTTTCTTTTTTTTTTAAATTTATTATTATTATTATCATTATCTTCACATATTTCCTTATATCTAATATCTTTAATTTTTTTATACCAAAAATACAATTTAATTATGTGGTATAATTTAATCAAATTTATCATATCAATAAATTTAATTTATTTTAATTTCTAATTTAGTCATTTATTCAATTTATTTAAATTTTTATGTCTATCATGTGTTTTCTATATATACCACATACTTATTTTAATTTAGACTAATTTGTGAGCGTTACAATTCTCTCTCCCTTAAGATGTTTCGTCCTCGAAACATACTTGATACATTGTGGTTGAACAATTGGGGAGTAATGTGTTCTAATCACCTGACCGCTTTTCAAGTAGCTCATTTCACTGCGTGGTTTGTTCATAGAACGTTCACTAATGGTACATGCTTATTTCGGGATTCTTTAATCTCTCGTGTTAAGATGTGGACTGATTTCCTCTTTTGATGCCAACTCTTGTCTCACTTGAATACTCTCATCTAGTACAATGTGAGAAGAATTCAATATGTATTATCCTAACATCAAGTCATAGGACACATTGTATATCTGACTCAATTCCAAAGACATCGCGAGTCTATTAGTCACCGCTATAACTATCTTTACAATTTCATAAGGTCCGATGAATCTTGATTTTAACAGTTTCCATCACTTTCTTCCAATGTGAAGTTTTAAGAAGAAACTTTATCCCCCATACATACTTAATATCTCATATCTTAATATCATAATACGATTTCTATCTGATTATAGTTGCCTTAAGCTTTTCTCGAGTAGTTCTCCTTCATAATACATCCACCCAATGATGAAAAATTATACTAAAATTAAGCTTAGGGTCTAAGTTCTTTGTAGATTACCCCAAAATTGATATGTAAACAGAGAATCTTTATTCGACACAATAAAAAAATAAAAAAAATAAGCATTCTAGTCGCAAAATTTCTAGTAATCTATTTATATTTTTGTTCTGTAATAGAGATTAGATGTAACAATCTACCTAAAAAAAACTCGAGTCTCTCCCCCTTAGAGACCCACTTAGCTAACTCAATAAGCTTATTATCTTGTCTTTGAATATCCTTAATTTTCTAAGTAAAAGTAAGCTGAACACACAACCTTACCACAATCTTTCTGCTCACAATATCTACTCTATCTCAAATTCAACTTTTCCTAAAGGAGAAAATATTTCAAATTCTTGGTTTTCCGTATAGAAAAAAAATTCCCTCAAAGAAGATTATGGTGCCAAAATTTAATGCAGAAACTATAGTTGTTAGCTCTAGATCATATATAGAATAATTTTTTCTCCATATATTATTAAAGGCAATCTCTAACTACTTTACATACCCACACATTGTGATCTAAAGAATTTATAGCCTCAATCTCATATTCTAGTCCCCCTCCAATCATGATATGTTAACTAGATGTACTTGTGCAAATATACATGAACGTGTAGAATCCGGATCTATGATTGCACAAATGTCAAAATCATGTAATGAAAACATACCAACAATAACATCTGTTGTCGCCTGATCTTCCTTAGCTTTCATGGCATAGGTTTTGGCTGAAACTCTACTAGATCCAGGTCTATTCACTGTCTTTGGAAAATCCTGCCTAGTTTGGCTTGATCCTCCTCTAGTCTGAACTTTAGGCTGAGTAGGAACTGATTTTGTCATTTGAGTAGGAATTCTATTTGTCAAGAGTGGACAATCCTTCCGTATATGTTCCTTGGACCCACATTTAAAGCAAGCACCTGTGACACGCCAACATTCTCCTCTATGGTGTCTATTGCAACTATCACACTTGGGTATATATTCTTTCTTTCTAGTAAAATGGGTCTTTAGAACAGTAGATTTCTTAGATGACTCCCCTATTCTTCTTTTCTTTCTCCTAGTCTTCTTTATCTTATACTTTGCAGTTGATGTAGGTTGAGAAGGATTAGGAGTAGTACTAATTCCCTCAACACTCATGGCACTAGACTGACGTGGGGACTTAGTGTCAAGAGAACTAAAATTCTCAATCATTCCTAGCTCATTTGAAAATATATCTATATAAGCCTACAAGTTGACGGAGAAATAACCCATATTAGAGTTATAGGAGACACATGTATGTATGTATGACAAACTCTTCCCAAATTAAATCAGGAGATGCTTAAACCTAAGCTCTGATACCAATAAATGTGACATCCTGCCTATATAATAGGAATAATCTCATTACATAAGCGGAATGACACAAACAATTGAATGAAACTAGTCTGAATTTAAAATTTTTATTTAATAACTAAATTGATATTTTTTATATTCAAATATACATATGGATTCAATTATCAAATACATCATCATATTATATAAATATTATACTTCATTAAAACTATCAAAATTAATGGTTTTTACCTTATATCTAACTATATAGATATAATACCAAAATACAAACATGTTCTTAACTATATATAAGACATGTCTAAGAAATCCATATGCATGATAATAAAGAAAATGCAAAAATAATATGCATCCGACCCTCAACCAGTTCTGACGCGTCTCCTCTAGTATGAACTTGTACTTTCTCTATCAACTTCATAGTTTACTACTTGCAAGCTCCAGTTCCTGCGCGGGAAAAACTCATGCTAAGCCATTTCTAGCTTAGTGGTACATATAAGCATTTAAGTTTTCCCATGCAGTCACACAAACGTGGGTCATAATAATCATGATATAATTTAAATAAATTACTGCATAAATTTAGAAAATATTATAATAAAATAAAATTTATGTTCCATTATATTATCATTATATTTGTATCAGGACATGAACTGTATATATTCAACCATATGTAATATATAAAATATTAAACATTCTACCTCCTCTCATGTTTCCATAACTCATTTTAATTTAATTGATTTCCCTAGAATTATGTTTATTTAGTTAACTCAAATCTCAATCCATATAAGCATAAATATTTTAACATACAATTACCAAAATGCAATTTAGATAATTTATAATACAGTACACAATATTCTAACATACATTATACAAGGACAACCACATGATTATACAATAGTACCAAATTCATTAATAATATATATATAACACTCAATTATAAATTTAGCGTACCTTAATAAATATTTATAATTCATGCTAAATATTTGTAATTCATGTTATTTCACACATTTTATCTTTCAACAAGTACATATATGTATTTTAATTATTTTATATATAATATTTTAATATAAATAATCCAAATCTCATTCCTAGACTGTCCGGATATAGGGCATGTAGTAAGGCCGCTCGTGGAGCTTAAGCACCCTACTCACTATAGTCTCAAGTCAAGAGCGATCGCAGAGCTTAAGCCTCATGACCGAGTATAATCACATTATCTGTAGACAATTAGGACATGAGTGCTCTCGGAGCTAATACCACCATGTTCCTAAACTATATCAATATCGGTACCGTAATGCCCCTGCAATGGTGCATCATCTATCCCTAATTAGTCTACAGGTTGAGAACTAGGCAATTAATGTTATTACTTATTTATTTTCTTTTTATATATAAATTTGCTGGAATCAATATTCTCATTACATTTATAATGAAAATATGATTATAAAATTTTAAAATCATATAATCATATGATATTCCATTAAATATAACTATTTAAGTAATATTGTCATACTTTAATTAGTTCTCTATACAATCAAAGTCAACAAATCTTTTAATACAAAACTAACATTTATAATAACCTTATGAGTACAAGTATGTCATATAACATTTCTTTTCATATCAAATACATATGTCATACATGACTTTCTAACTTTATTCTTTATTGTCTTCATTCTTTATTGTCCTCATTATTCAATAATTACCATTAATAATTATCCCATTTTTAATCAATCATATACTAATCTATATTGAAAAATATATTATGTTACATACTGTAAACTAAAATTTTCTACATTTATCAATTAATTATTCATCCATATGTCTATACATGCATTTACATGAAATTTCATTGAATAAGCACTCAATTCATTTCATATTTACACATTTTAATACATTATTTAAATATACCACTTATTCAATTAACACACAAGCATGCAACAAGGCAAACTAAAATCCATATAAGTACAAACCTCAATGAAGCTTTTTTCCAAAATCTAAAATTTGGAGTTTGTCTACTTTTATTGCTTTTCTTCTTGTTGAGACCCTAATTCGAAAATATAAATAATTAATATATTGATAAAATATTTATTCTTAATATAGTTTAAATAAATAACTACAATTTCTTATAAGTTGGAACATGACCTTTTAGGACTGTTGGATGGATAACATTTTCTACACTTATCTAATTTATATGATTCTTGATCTTGATTAACTATAACATCTAAAATGAAAACATTCTAAAATTTCAGAATTTTTGAACTATTACACGATTTTTGGTATATATTTAAATATTGCTATGTTCTTTGTCTTTAGGTAGTTTCGGGGTACCATATTTAAAAATTCATATCTTTCAACGTGTAGCTTCAATTATTATGAAACGTTTTATACAATTATATAAGTTAATTTGGAACATTGTTTATGTTTACCTCATTTCCAGATTCGGTCTCCATGGCTCTCAAATAGTAGAGGATATATAACTGGTTTAATATGAAGTATCAACCCGACCAGTTCAATTGTTTAGCTCATAACTCACAAAATACATGACAATTTAAGGTACGACTTTACAGAAATTTAGATAGGACATAGGAGTAAAACTTTCATGTTTTTCACTTTGGCTAATTCGATCTAAAAATAGGTGAAATTTAAGGACGAAGTTACTGGAGATGTACATGTATATGAAACCAACTTAATCAAGGAACAATCATAGTTCATTTCAGAATAACTCAATCTACACAAAAGCCATTTATACGAAATTTGGCAGAGACCTCAAAAACATATATACCTACAAATTTTAGGTTTTACAAAACCTCATATTAAGCTATTAAGATGATCAATTGTTACAAAAACCGTAGGTTATTCAGTTGATACATCTCCCTGGACCAGTTTCACCCTAATAACTATATCTCTTTATATAATCAAAATCATTCAATAAAATTTGGCAGAGAGCTACACAAGACATAGATGAACAATGTTTATGTTTAACACATTCCTAAATTCAAGTCACAAGATAATAAAAAATAGAGAGCAATATCCTATAAAAATATAACTTAAAGAGTTCTAATAACACAATAATCATGGGAAAAATATTTCTTACCAAGATCAGATTTATTTGGACTGATTTTTGATGCAAATCTTGAAGAAAATGATGAGTAATTTGATATGGGATATGGATGAAGAAAAATGGATGATGAAGAAGAAGAAGAAGGAGAAGAGAAATGAAGTGGAAGAATGGACAAAAGAAAGACTTCAGCCCCACTTCCTCCCTAATTCACGTTTTTCTGTCTTTTTTTTTCTGCTGACCCCTTTTTACTGTTCAACTTTTTTTAAAAAAATTTATTATTATTATTATTATTATTATTATTATTATTATTATTATCATTATCTTCACATATTTCTTTATATCTAATATCTTTAATTTTTTTATACCAAAAATACAATTTAATTATGTGGTATAATTTAATCAAATTTATCATATCAATAAATTTAATTTATTTTAATTTCTAATTTAGTCATTTATTCAATTTATTTAAATTTTTATATCTATCATGTATTTTCTATGTATACCACATACTTATTTTAATTTAGACTAATTGTGGGCGTTACATTTTATATGCATCTTGATAAAGTTTTATGTCCTTACGATATGAATCCGGTGTTTTATTAAAAGTTTTGTAAGAATATTATTCTTAGTTGTAAAACTTTGATTGAACATGAATGTTTTCCCTCAAGGCTCAGTGATACTAATATGGTTTTGATACCCAAGAAAGACAATCCCTCCAATATGCGTGATTTAAGGTCTATATCCTTATACATTGTCATATACAAAATCATTTTCTAAATTCTTGGCCAACATATTAAAAAAAATTGCACCCTAAAATTATTAGCAATTCTCCATCTACTTTTATTACTAACAGACTTATCATTGATAATGTGTTTGTTGCTTTTAAAATAATTTATCATATGAAGTGGAGGACTACAAAAGGCATAAAAGGAATGTGCTTAAAAATATATATCAGCAAAGCCTATGACAAAGGTTGATAGGAACTTTTTATAGTTTATGCTAATTCTGCTGGGTTTTTGCAAAAAATGGGTTAGATTGATCATGTTTTTGTAATACCCTTTTATATAAATGCATATGATAAAAAATTCGATAAATTTAAAACTTTTATACATAATAGTCATGATGTCTTCTTTAAAATACTCATAAAAAGATTTGGAAATAAAATCAATACATTTTAATATAGAGAACCTTTGGATTTTTACTAGTCCCAAGGTTTCCAATTTATTAAAAATTAATACATGTCCTTCGCATAAAGTATATATAAAAAAATGAAGTTAAACACATTTCCTGTTATACAACAAAAACAAAAAGCCATGGTTTGTATCACCAACCTTATTAGGGCTTATCTTGTGACTTTGTACTAAGTTGTCTTCTTTGGAATGCTATAAAAATGATTTTAAAATATATTCATGGAACAATGCACTTATGCTTATAGTATCTTAAGAACGCTTCATTTCATATCATTGGTTTCTTTGATGTTGATTATATTGGTAGTTGTTGAACCGTGAAGGGTATTTCTATCATTTTGATGCTAACAAATAAAAGAGCAATAATGTATTTAACAATACTTGTGTTCTAAGTTTGTTGAACAGGGTATGAAACATGATGTAAGAATGGAAGACTACCTTTGAAAGTCTAAATATGAAGAAATAGCATGTCACGCCCGTGATATAGCTTAGCGTCAACTCTTCAACATTTAAAGTTTACGGCCATAAAGGATCATACCAACCGTGAATGATCAAATCAGTCACGCCCATGAGATAACATGTCAAATTCCTCTAGAGAGCTTCACGGCTAGAGTCACCACTTAGACCACGGCTTGGAAGGATATTCACGCCCGTGAAAAATAAAGTCACGCCCATGATCAAACACTTCAAATTCTTCCAGAATGCTTCACAGCCAGAGTCACCACCTGAGCCACGGCTTGGAAGAACATTCACGATCGTGACACACATATTCACGACCATGAATGAGAAAAGAGAAACACATCAAGCGCGAAATTAAGAGTTAGTGCAATGACTATTTTCACATTAAATGCATCCAAACAGCTATAATTCACTAAGAAAGTATAAATGCAAGTCATTTATGAATCATAAAGAAGAGAACAACAATTACTTCGAATCAAAATCTTGTTGTAGCCATTATGTATTAATTACTTTCAACAAAACTCTTATTCTTTGTAAAAATCTATTTGCTTATAAATTCTGAGTAATATAGGTTGGTGAGTGTTTTTCTTTGTAATCTACTACTCAAGTGAGTTTGGGTATATTGGGTTAAGAGTAAAACACTTGTAAGGTTAGTTGTGTGAGCCATAAAATACAAGGAATTAGTTTATTGTGTGAACCATTAAAACACAATAGAATTTTTGGATTAGGTGTTAGTCATTGATAGAAACACCATAGTTGGGAGTGAGCTTGTAAAACTCCATTGTAACACTTAGTGTGTTAGTGAAACTCCCAATTGAGATTGGGGAGAGGCGTAGGATTTGTTAATACCAAAATCTCTATAAATTTCTTGTGTGATATCTCTCTATCCCTACTTTATTCAATTTTTATTCCACATTTAAAAGTTAAGAATTTTTTAATATCCAATTCAACCCATTTTTTTGGTTTATTATCTGGGCAACAGTTGTCTTCTAGATAGAAAAAGCACATCCAGAACTTTGTCACTTCATTAATGAATGTTTAGTTTCTTGGTTTAGCAAAAAACAAGTTTCAGTTGCTTTGTCCACTGTCGAAGCATAATATGTGGCAATGGGTTGTTTTTGCGCTCAAGTTCTTTAGATGAGACAACAACTCATGGACTATGGTCAAAAGATTGATCATATTCCCATCATATGTGACAATACAAGTGCTATAAAATCTTTCTAAAAATCTCATTCAACATTTTAAGAGTAAACACATAGATATTAAGCAATATTTTATAAGAGATGATGTCCAAAATGGTGATATTGTGTTAAAATTTATTGATATAAACAATCAATTGTTTGACATCTTCATTAAGTCTTTCAATGATGAAAGGTTTTGTTTTATAAAAAGGGAGCTTGGTATGCTTGATGGGAGCACCTTATCTTTAAAATTACTTTTAAAGGTATACATTGCACTTAATCATGCATTTTGATGCTTATATGTGAACCTTGAGTGTTATGCCATGTTTTGATGATATACTTGCTAAATTATGTGATATATGTCTGTATGCCATGAAAAACCATGAAAAAGTATGTTTTATTTGCATAGGAAGAAGTATAGTGGAACAAAAATTATTTTTGGAATTTTTTTTATTTTTTGTTTTTTTGGGATTCATGCCCGTGACTAGTGAATCACGACCTTGAACGGTTTTTTATCTAAAAATTTCAGAGCATTCACATTTTAGTTCATGCCTAGGGTCATGACTTTAAAACTATGAAAATCATTATTCATGCCCATTAATATGCATTCATGACTGTGATACATATAAGCATTTGATTCTAGAACCGTTCACGGTCTTTTTCACAGTCAGTGACACATTTTATCTTGCCCGTGAATATTCAATATTCATGCTTGTGAACACATATTCACGGTTGTGAATTGAGCGATATATAAACTATTTTTCACTATTTTTCTCTCGATTCTCTCTCCTTTCTTGCTAGTAGTAGCATCTCCTCACCAAATCCGACTATTCCCTGGCCGTTTCCTCACCCTTTTACAGTAAATCTCCACCGATTTTCATCATCTAAACACTCTATGCTCATTTTCCCTTATTTTTCTTTAAGATTTCTCAAGTTTTTAAAAGATCTCCCAAAACTGTAGGTTTCGCTAGTCATAGTGTTTTTGTATCTTTTACTTTTTTCCTTGGTTTTTCGATCTCTACCATGGCTTCAGGAGTTGGTTCTTCTAAAGCCAAGAAGAAAAGCATTGCACCTTGATATTTGACAGACTTAATGTACACGGTTATTAGCAGCCACTACCATTCTAGGTACAACATTCTTAAGAAACAACCTATTCTCTCTACCATAACTTTTGATTGGGATTGCATTAGGACTCTAGGCCTAGAATCAGATATGAAAGTATTGTTGAGGAAGTGTGGTTTGCTGGAATTCGTCAACATTTACAAACCTACATTCAAGGAACCAACCTTGGAATTCTTGAGCACCCTACAAGTCTCTTCGATTGGCAAGGTTTTATTCCAGTTATGCAGATACAAGAAGACTGTCACTGCCATGGAATTTGCTAATATTTTCAAGCTACCACATGAGAGCTTAATTCATGAGAGTAAGGCAAAAAACTTTTATCCCACGTCAGTTTGGGGAACCTTTAGTAGTGAATGCAATTAGAATATGAAAAAGACTAAGGGCACACATTTAACCAAATTGATTCATCGCTACATCCATCGATTTCTCACATTCTCTATCTTTACTTAAGGGGACAATAATGGCTTGATATGAAAATCTGAATTGCTCTTATTGGAATGGGCTCAAAAGAATGATCCAATAGCCTTATCAAGATGGTTTGCCTCACATCTCCTTTCCATCGCCATAAAGCCTATGGGTGACATTCACGTTGGGAGCTACATTACTCATTTGGTGCTGAAGCTAGGCTTTCTAGTCTTTTAGGATCATTCCTACACTATCATCCTGACTTCTTTTCATGATTGTCTTAATATAGATTATTTTGTTAAGATGGAAGTTGTTGTCCGTATTCTCTATAAGGATGAGATCTTTTACAGGTTTATTGCACAGGAGGCTAATGACTCTGATGATTTCAAGGTAGGCTTACAAGGATTTCACTGAAAGAGAGCTCAATTGGAGCTTCTGGAGGTCCCAACATGTGGTATTAATGCTCTTGCAACTGGTGTGATAATCTTTTCTTCTACAGAGACTCAATAGAGTGATTAATGACCTTTTTTTGTGCTCATTTTAACCTTATTTAAGCGAGCTTGGATTCCTTTTAGTAGTCCTTTGATTAGAAGATGGAGGATCTCAAGGACTGTTGAGTCTCAAGTAGAGAGCCTTGAGGATGAAATGGCTTATCTATGTAATCAGTTATCTGGCGTCAAGCCATGATCTATCTTAGTTTTAGTTTTTGCCTTAGGATCATTAGGATAACATTACATCTTTTGTTATGCAATCAAACTATTTTAGTTTGTTATCAAATCATGTATATTTTTGAACTTAGTAATACATATGTTTTTGCTTTCATCTTGTTTATTGCTTAATTTTCCTCTCATTTTACTTTTTTTATTGTGTTAAAAGGGGGAGAAAATATGCAATATGTATATTATGTATGCTTTATATATGCCTTTTATGTATGGTATATGCAAGGTATATGCATTTTATTTTTATTAAAATATTTATATATTTTGATGGGCTAAGTAAACTCCTTTGAACTTCTTATGTATATTAGGTATGCTTTATAGATGCCTTTTATGCATGGTATATGCATTTTTGTTTTGATTAAAACATACATTGTATTTTTGATGGGCTAAGTGAACTCTTTTAAACTTCTTTATTTTTATGCTTTAGGTTTAAGCTTGTGATTATTTGTATTAAATTCTTTATAAGTATATTTTAAGGGGGAGAAAATAATTTCTCCTTAAGCCATATATTACACAATTGTTTGTCACCATAAAAAATGGGAAAATTGTTGAACTTTGAGAGATATTTCTATCATTTTGATGAT
This sequence comes from Triadica sebifera, assembly GCA_023653625.1. NCBI lineage: Eukaryota > Viridiplantae > Streptophyta > Magnoliopsida > Malpighiales > Euphorbiaceae > Triadica > Triadica sebifera. Next base: position 60,733 of record JALBGG010000025.1, on the reverse strand, counting down.
AACAAATAATTGGGCAATAGAAAATTTAACCATATTTTATGTTCTAAGTGTTTAGAAAGGTTAAATGTTCCTTATACCACAAAGCTAGTTGATTTAAGTGGATTGAAGTTTAAAGAATGAAATTGAGAAGTCATTCATGCCCGTGATAGAGAGGTCATGCTCACGAAACAATTCACACCTGTTAATGCCCGTGAAGCTTTAGATTTAATGTTGACAGGTGCGACTGGTAAAGTGGTTGAATGACTAGTTTTGCCTTAAATGCACCCCAAACAACATTATTTCTTAGAAGAAGTATAATTATGACTTAGTTATGAACTTCTAAGGGTTAGAAAATAAATTAACAAGCATCTAATATTTGAAAAGCCATTTGTGCATTTATTCAAACTTCATGTTTACAATCTTTGTTGTGAAACCCATTATTTCTTAGTTTGTTGAGTTTTTTTTGGTTAGTAAGTGCTTTCATTCCTATAATCAAATACTCAGTAGTGAGTTTGAGTAATTTGGATAGTGAGTGAAACATTATAAGGATTTTTGTGTAAGCCATAAAAAATACAAGGATTTGGTTATTGTGTTAGCTATTAAAATACAAGGGTTATTATTGAGTTAAATGTTAGCCAAGAGAGTATAATACTATAGTTGAGAGTGAGTTAGAAAAACTTGATTGTAACACCTTAAATATTAGTGAAATACCCAATTGAGATTAGGAAGAGGAGTAAGGTTTGTTAACACCCAAACCTCTATAAATCTTGTGTCCCTATCTCTCTACTTCTCTTTTATTTATTTTTAGTTGTTTACTAGATGCAAACTATTTTTTACCAACTAATTCAACCCCCTTTCTTGGTTATTATTTTGAACAGCAATTTCCTTATCATTGAAGTACATAACATAGTCTTAAAACTATTTTTTTAAGCAATCTTAGTGGCTTTCATGTCCATTTGAGGTATGGTGCTCCAGTTTATTAATCTTTTGCCACTTGCTTATGTTTTTTGTTTAATTTGTGTTATATATAATTCATTGCCCCTTTTCTAACTAATTTCTAAAAATGATTTAAATTTTTTTAATTTTATAGCTTGATTCGATCATTTCAAAATCTGTAATTCACTAACTCAATTTAATTAGAAATTACTTATGTTTTAGCATTTTATAGTCTTATTCACTTCTCTTACTAATGTTCTTCATTCACCATTTTATTATTATTTCTTCCATCTTATTTAACTCATTGGTTTTAATTTTATTTTGGGCTCTTTTTGCGCTTCAGATGTTCAACGTCCATTCCACTATTTATCAACATTCTAGATATCTCATTCTTGGGTTCATGTGGTCTAATATTCCAATCTAATTGTTTATATATTGTTGTCAATGTTACTTATGACTTAGTTGTACAAGACATAGTTTCCAATAAAATTTGGGTCTTGCCTCAACTATCTAACTCTCACAGTATAAATTCTTTTTGTTCTTCAACTTGGTGAGATTTTGGTCATTTGCTTTACAACTACTTCAGTCAATACAAATCCATCATTTCATAATTTTATTTCTTCCACAACTTTGTCAAGATCCTTATTCCATCTAATTTCATCTTTTTCATAATTAAACTTCAATTTAATTAATCTATTATTTTAACTCAGTTAATCCCTCATGTCACGACCTAGTCTCTTTCCATTGCTCCTCTTATTATTTTTGGCCATAACTTGCTTAGGTGTTAATATGGTCTAAAGTGAGCAATTAATCTTAAAACTCAAATTGGGTGTTTCATCCAATCACAACTATTACACAACCATTTTTGAGACAAAGGAAAGAATAAAAAAGGATTACAATTTGAAGATTTAAAGGTCATGACCAAAGTAAAATTGAGGCTCATCTCTTTTTTTTTCCTTGAAACTATAATATCTTCTTTTGTCTTTCCCTCTCTTTGCTTTAGTTTCAAATGTGAAAAGCTACTTCCATCTTACCCTCATGCATACAAGCACATCTTCAACCTCCACTAACCATGACCAAAGCAAATTCCAATTTTTTTGTTCCTTGAATGTCTTGAGTTCTTCAAGATTGGAAGAAATAAGGCCATATCTCATAATTTCATGACTAGTATGTTGATGCTTACAAGAGATCAATGGATTCCATGATGTTTGGGAGATGAGAAAAGATGGAAAAAGGAGAAGGTGGTTCAATTTTTGTGAAGGAGAGAGTAACGACATAAGAAAGAAAAGTTAAAGAATGAGGTTTTGTTTTATTTTTAACTTTGTGAACTTTGTACCCATTTCCAACTTCGTGACATTTGTTTAACTTGATCAATATAGGCTTGTTGCATGCTTACCATGTGTAAGCCATGCAAAGTAATTAATTTGCTTAATTGTTATTTGGTTAGTTTAATTAATCTTGTTTAGCATTAATGATGTCCAAAATTTAAATTTAATCATCTATTTTTTATTAACTTGCACCAAAATTTTTAATTTTTTCAATTTCAATATCTAAATTAATTAATTTTCTAAAATTAAATATACCAATAATTATATTATAATTTATTCTATGCATTGGTGCTTTTGGTTTTGTGATTGGAACTGAAGCAAAAATCGTATTTTTCTATATTTCTGCGAAATCGCACCTTGAATTTTATTTCTTCATTTTTGTGCCTTAAATTTCGAAGTTTTGACACAAAATTATAATAACAAGTTTGTCTCAAGATTCTCTAAGTGTAAATTTAATTGATGCATGTTCATGATCAAATTTCTCATTTGTTCTTAATTCGAATTTTGCTCCAATCATATTGCTTTTGTTTCGATCATGAATGTGCTTAGTTTTTCGTTGGTCTGACATATTTAGTCACGAAATGCACATGTCAGTTAGGGCCTAAATTGACAAATATAATAAATGCACATTATTATTCCCACTATTTTATTGCAAACCTATAGCCCTCACAATGAATCTAAGAGAACCCGTAGGAAGCTCTCCTAGTGGGTCAATATCCAATATCATTAAGAATGACTTTAGGTATGCCCAACCAGCCACCGTAATCAATTGGTAGCTATCTCATACCAATTGCATCCTTTTATGCAACTACTGAATCATTAGGCTATTAAGTCTTGATGCATGCATATCTCAAATACACTAGTCCAATATTGCTTTTAATTCACATTGACCTTGGGTTTGCCCAATAAGCCAATATAACTAGTTAAAGTTGGCCCATTAATTATGAAATTATATTTCGATGGTTTGAATATATTCTTATAGAGCGGGTTTGGGTGTGCCAACCAACTCAAACTCTAAAAGAACTCTGGTTCTTTCCATATTAATGGAAGGCATTGGCTTTACTATAATTTATGAGTAATTTTCTTTAATTAAGTATCATCATGGTTGTTTGGCATGCATAATATATCCATTCATCATATTTATATATATAAGATAATTATACTAATTATATGGTCATGATTATGGATATATCTAACATCAATCCTTCGAGCCATGAAAGGATTGACTAGGTCTCACTTAGGTAGATGTATGAAATTACAACTTTGATATAGAAAACAATTTCCTATTCTACGTTTTCTTATAATTGGCACCAACTTCATTACTTCTTACTCATTTGCACTTCAATTCTATTCTAATCCTATGTAATCTAATTACATAATTACTTCATAGAAAAACCTCAAGTTACATTTAAGGGGAGTGAGATGAGAAGAGAAATACAATTGAGATAATAGAGAAAACAGAGACTCGCATACCCTATTTACTAAAAACAAGATTTCTATGCATGATCAATCACATTGGTCAAGTCCATAATCATACCATCATGTCATTCCACACACCCCTAGCATGCATTCTTTATTGCATAATTAAAAGTAATCTATCTATTAAAGTAACAATTTGGGTTCCCTTTGTTTCAACTTTTGAAACATCATTTTGATTATTTGGCCTTAATGAAATTCATCATATATTCAACATTTAGTCTCATTAAATGATTATATGAACATTTAGAAGCATTTTCTAAAAGAAAATCATGAAAATTAGGCATATATTTCATCACATAAAAAAGTTTTCTAAAATTACCTACTTTGCCAATTAGGTTACTACCAATTTAATGCATGCAATATTTAAATCCAAATTTAATAATTAAATGACATTGGGTATGTCTAAATATTGATGATGTGAAATGGATGTTTAAATATTGAAAGATGATTTTCTATATGCTTATTGGCATTTTCTAAAGTTATGATATGGTAATATATGTACTTTGGCAAGGAATTGGTATTAAAGTACTTACTGCATGTTGATAGAAGTGTTAACATTGACTAACTTAGTAATATGTATGATATTGTGTGTTACAAAGGTAAATATTTTGGGTTTAGTACGAAAAAGTGACATGAAAATGGCTTGAAAATGTAAGGGATTGCAGAGAAAGGGCCTATCATTGGCATGACATGGCCTGATGTGACTAGCATTGCAAGCACAACATGCAGTCATAGGTGTAATGAGGGCATGAGCTGGGCTTCTATCATGGGCATGACAACTTGTCCCATGGACGACACTAGCCTAACCAGACCTCTATCACAAGTGTGACAGCAACCTACAAGGCACTATCATGAACATGACGAAACATCATGCATGCAATGATTGTTGTATCCCTTTATATGATAGAAATGACCTTAAAAACATGTATAAAATGACTCCTAATAAATGTACAAGTTTTGTGACAAAAAAAGACATGGTTTGACATGAGACACAAATCTTTAAATGAATGGATATATAATAAACACATAAAGTTATGATGAAGGCAAAGGTATGAAATACACCCGTGACATGTGAACCATAAATAACAATGATATGATAAGGTATGATGTTATTTGCATGCCTTCGATGAATAAATGTCTATGTAATGCTATGAATATGTAAGTGTAACACCCCCTCACTCTAGCAGCACGTGCCCGAATAAGGGAGTTCTACATCGACTTCTTTCATCTTTAACTTCTTTATTGAAAATAGTCCATATTCATATTTTTTATTTTTTTACATTTATTATAAAGAAAAATAACATGCATTTTATTTACATAGGATAATGTTTATTAAAAATCAATTTAATTTTACAAGACCATAAAAGATGTTACATAAATCCAAATACAAAATATAAAATATAAGATACAAAAATTTGTGACCCACAATTTGTAGAAATTGGCTGCTTTACTGAATTAGGATAATCGTTGTCTTTATCTATAACTTCAACTACCTCTTTAAATCTGCGCGGAAGGAAACTCTCACGCTAAGCTCTAGGCTTAGAGGTGCATATAAATAAGGCAATAAACTATTTCATGCAACATGCATTGTCATGTATATTACATACCATATTATTATATATTTTTATTTTCTTACATTTATTATTTATTTATAATTCTTATCTTATTACATTTTAGCATGCATAAATATCAAATTATATTCTTCTATCTCATACTAGTTTTACTTTATCAAATCATCATTATATAGTCCATCATGATTACTTTTACTTTCAATAATTTCTTTATGCCCACAACACCTATGAACCACTGACTAGGATAACGGAGTTGTCATATAGGCACTTAGGAGTACCATCCGAGCATTATGATTTGAGTATATAAGTGTCATTACTGGCTTTAATACTAGTGCCATTACTGAATTTAATAATAGTGTCATTACCGACTTCAATAATAGTGTCATTATTGGCTTCATTAATCGTGCTATTATTGACCTTAATCATACTCCATGCTTTGCATGCCAAACTATCCTAAGTCAAGTTCTAAGTTAGATGTTTTATGGCTCACTTAACATCATTAAAATTCATAATTATTAAATTTACACTTTTCATGCATTTAATGACTCGACTAATCACATAATTACTCAATAAAAATATCATTTGCATAATATAATAAGGTCCACATTATTTTCACATCAAATATCTCAATTGTTATTCTGCTCTATTACTGGTAGATTCAATACTCTATATTGAACCTTAATTTTGAACCTGTTAAATGCCAAATTAAATTACAAGGCCTTTTTTAAAAAATTATTCCTGAATTTTAGCTTTAATATGCAACTTGAATCACTAAATTTTGAGTCATGTAGAAAAAGATATGGTTAAATGAACACTGACTGGTAAATAACAATTTTGCCCATAATTTTTTGGACAGATTATAGGTTTGAAGTTTATGTATTTTTTTTGAAAAAATTCAGAAATATTTAAATTTTATGTCCTAAATAAAAATTAAATCTCTATGTCTTAGCTTTCAAACTCAATAAAGAACACACAAATCTGAATTCCACAACTTAAGTTATAACAATTTATGTACTCACTGCTTCACAATTTCCAGCAAATAACATACACATTAATCACGTTCAATTTTTTCCAAAATTAATCCTAAGTCTAGCAAACATGAATCCCCAATATTACATCAAAAAATACTTTTAATTAAAAATTATTTACATGAAAAACTCAAATATGCAACTTTATAATAAATTATAGTTTATTGCCTTAAATTATGCATTTACCTAAAATTTTACTTTGCTTTCTTTCTCTTCACTTCTCTTTCTCTTTTCCCTTATATTTTATCTCTTATTGAGTACCTAAAATATACAATAAACTCATCAAATACCTTTCTTTCATTATATATCTCTAACCCCTAAAATATCTCTCTTCAAGACCAAGTTCCAAATGAGTTTAAAACATCATATTCCTTTAGAGAAACTTAAAAAAAAAAAATGAAGGACACTTTACCTCAAGCTTTTTTTTTTCTATGGCTGAAATTTTAGAGGTTTATCTCTCCTATTTTCTTGCTTATCTCTCTCTCTTTTTGCTCCCCTAAGTTTTCTCAAGCTTTTCTATGCATGAAAGCTTACTTTTCCATGCCTTTCTTACTCTTTTCCTCATTTTCTTTCTCACTTTTTCTTTCAAGAACTAAGCTTGGCTATGGAGGATTAGAGAAAACATAGGCTGAATTAGGAGAATAGAAAATTCTAGGAGATAAGGAAGGAAGAAGAAGCAATTAAGGAGAAAATGACAAAAGTCATTAAAGATGGGGACACCTAAGCTTAAATATATAGATATTTATGTTTAATTAGCTTCTTAATGTGTCACACTTGGTTTGTCCAGCCATCACATATATTTAATGTCCAATTCATGCATTTAAATAATAAATATCTCACTTTATCCCCCAATTTTTGATAAATTACAAATTGACTCCAAAACTTTTTAAATTTTGCATTTAGGTCCTTCACTATAAGATAATATCTTTAAATACTTTAAACACTTTATTAAATATTTTTCATACTTAATTACCATTATTTTTCGTTCAAAATCCAAATTTAGAGTATGGTCTAACCGTCGAGTCGATTTAACAACTTGCACGACTAAGGGCCTAAATTAGCGGATATGACATCCTCTTCCTCTTAAAATAAATTTTGTCCTCAAAATTTTACATGTTCATTCTGTGTTGAACAACTGAGGATATTGCTTCCTCATTATCTCTCCGCTTTCCCATATGACTTCTTCAGTAGCATGATTCCAACATAACACTTTAACTAATGAAACTTTATTGTTTCGTAACCTTTTTCTTCATGTGCTAGTATAGCCACCGACTCTTCTTCATATGTCAAGTTAGTCAGTACTTCTATCTCCTTAGTTGGAATAATCTGAGTCAGGTTTGATCTATATCTCCTTAACATTGACGCATAAAAAATATTACGAATTTCATCCAACTCTAGTGGAAGTGCTAACCGATATGCCACTTGTTCAATTCTTTCCAAAATCTCATAGGGACCAATGAACCTCAGACTTAACTTTCCTTTTTTTACCAAATCTTAATACTTTCTTCTAAGGAGAAACTTTGAGAAACACTTTATCACCCACATCATATTTTATATCTTGCCTCTTGAGGTCAACATATGATTTCTGTCGATATTGAACTGCCTTCAATATTTCCTTGATAATTCTAACCTTTTCTTCTATTTGTTGCACTAACTCTGGCTCTATCAACTTCTTTTCACTCAATTCGGTCCAACAAACTGGAGTCTGACACTTTCTTTCATACAATGCCTTAAAAGGAGCCATACATATACTTGTCTGATGACTGTTGTTATAAGCAAACTCCATAAGAGGTAGATATTGATCCCAACTTCCTTCAAACTTAAGCACATAACTTCTCATCATGTCTTCTAATAATTGGATTACCCATTTTGATTATCCATCCATTTATGGATGAATGGTTGTACTAAAACTGAGTCAATTTTCCAATGCTTATTGTAGGCTCTTCCAGAATTGTGAAGTAAAGCGAGGATCTCTATGGGAGATAATGGACATTAGCACTCCATGAAGTCTTACTATCTCATCTACATAAACCTCAGCCAGTTTGTTCAATGTATAATCCATCCGAATTAGTAGAAAATATGCTGACTTTATCAGTCGATCCACTATCCCCACAATACATCATGCTTCATCTGAGTCATCGGTAGACCAAACACAAAAACCATCATATTCTTTCCCGCTTCCATTTTGGTATTGGTATTGGTATTGGTTGTAGCAATCCTATAGGCAACTGGTGTTCGACTTTCATTCATTGACAGGTTAGACACCTAGCAACACATTCAATGATATCTTTCTTCATTCATGACCACCAATATTGAGTTTTCAAGTCTTGATACATCTTGTTCCTGCTTGGATGCATTGGATACACTGTTTCATGTGCTTCTTTTAAAATATCAAACTTCAGCTCTTCTATACTAGGCACACAAATCATATTCTTGAAGTATATTGTGCCATCTTCCATCAATGAAACTCAGGCTTTTCTCCCCTTTTCACTGCTTTGACTATCTCTACTAGTTTTTCATCTTGTTTTTGAGCATATTTGATTCTCTGCATCAATGTGGATTGTACTCGCATCTCAGCTAAAATCTTCCTGCTTAGTGCATCTGCAACCATATTTGCTTTTCCTGGCTGATAGTCAATCACACAATCATAATCTTTAATTAGCTCTAACCATCTTCGTTGTCTCAAATTCAACTCTTTTTGTGAAGGAAGGTACTTAAGAATTTTGTGATATGTATGGATATAACATCTTTCCCCATAGAGATAATGTCTCCACAACTTCAAAGCAAAAACAATAGGAGTTAACTCCAAATTGTGTATTGGATAATTAAGCTCATGAAACTTAAGTTGTCTTGAGTCATAAGCAATCACTTTTTCATCTTTCATAAGAACACAACCTAAACCATTATGACTAGCATCACTGTACACAACAAAGTCTTTTCCAGGTGTGGGTTGAGTCAATACTGGGGCTTCAGTCAGTATTGCCTTTAGTCGATCAAAGCTTGCTTGATACCTATATGTCCATTCAAAACAAATATCTTTTCATAGTAGTCATGTCAAATGAGTCACTATGGATGAAAATTCTTTTATGAACCTCATATAATATCTAGCTAATTCGAGGAAACTCCTCACCTTTATCGCATTTCAAGGTGGTTTCCAATTAAAAATAACATTAATTTTACTAGGGTAAACCCGAATACCTTCTATTGAAACTACGTGACCTATAAAATTGATTGCTTCAAGCCAAAACTCACACTTAGATAGCTTTGCATACAACTGGTTCTCCCTCAATGTTTGTAGTACTATTCAGAGATGTTGATCATGTTCTTCTCGGTCTCTAGAGTACACAAGGATGTCATCAATAAATACCATTACAAATTGATCAAGATATGGCCTAGACACTTGGTTCATCAGGTCTATAAAAGCTGTTTGTGCATTCAATCTAAATGGTATAACATGAACTTATAATGACCATAACGAGTCCTGAAGGCTATCTTAGGTACATCTGAATCCTTGATCTTCACTTGATGATATCTAGATCGAAGATATATCTTTAAAAATATGGATGCACCTTTCTATTGATCAAATAAATCATCGATTCTAGGTAGTAGGTACTTATTCTTGACAGTCACCCTATTAAGCTGCCTGTAATCGATGCAAAGACGTAAGGTGCCATCTTTTTTCTTCACAAATAATACTGGAGCACCCCACGGTGATATACTAGGTTGTATAAACTCTTTATCTAATAATTCCTACAACTGTATCTTTAGCTCTTTTTACTCTGCTAGTGCCATCCTATATGGTGTAATGGAAATAGGAGTGGTGTCGGGTACCAAATCAATAGCAAACTCTATTTCTTTATCAAGAGATAAACTGACAACTCCACTAGAAACACATAAGAAAACTCATTAATAGTAGAAATATCCACCAAATTTGGACATGCTTTTTTTCATATTAATCACATACGCTAAGTATGCCTCACATCCTTTAATGATGAGGTTCCGAGCTTTCAACACTGTTATCACATTGTTTGGATATCTTATATTCTCACCCATCACCACTATCTCATCTTGTTCCAGAATTTTGATGATCATATGTCTCCTCCCACAATCCATTACCACTCCATAATGAGCCAACCAATCCATTCCCAAGATCACATCGAACTCATGGAATGGTAACTGTATCAAGTCTGCAGGAATTGTCTACCTTGAATTTCAACTAGGCCACCCTTAAACACTTTGCTAACCCTCACAATGTGCCCTAATAAGTTAGCACGAGAATCTCAAAATCTAGAGCTTGTGGTTCTAAACCCTTTCTAAACCCATATGTATGAATACGTCGACCCTGGATTTATCAATACATGTATATCAAAGCCAAAGAGAAGGAATTTGACAATTATGACATTAGGTGCATCTTGCTCCTCTCGGCCTCGCATGGCATATGCCCTCATTAGGACAGCTCTACTACCTTCTGGCCTCTCAACTGTCTTTGATCTAAACTGATTGACCCTTGATCAGCCTCATCTTCCTTGCCCTCATCCTCAACTTCTGCCTTGCCTAAAAGCTTGCATCTGTATCAGTTCAGTGCTCCCTAAACCTCTACCATATTGTAATAAAGGACAATCCCTTTTCATATGATCTTTGGAACCACACCTAAAGTATGCTCCTATTGTCTACCAACACTCTTTTGGATGGGGACAACCATAATGCTGACATTCCAGTAGAGGTAGAGATCTACGTTGTGTCTGTATCGGTGCACTGGCTGCCAAAGAAATCAATCTCACAGGCTATCTCTGCCTGAAAGAAGAAGGCCTACTAGAACCCCCAACTTGAAATCGGTCACTGTAAGATCTTACTCTCTTTCCACTCGATGGTTCCCCACTCGTTTGTGACATGGGTCTTCTGAATCCTCTATCTTGTGATGGCTGTTATGCTGCTAGAACTCTCTCAACTGTTCTGGTATATGCTAGAAAACTAGGAAAACTCATCAAGCATAGGACTAAAACCTATAGCTTGATTGGGTCTCTCAATCCATCTTCAAATCATCGGCATTTATCAGCTTCCGTGGATACAATGTCGCTAGCATATTTGCAAAGATGTGTGAATTCTCCTTCATATTCTGACACCAACATATTCCCCTATTTTAAAGTCAGAAGTTCCCTTTTCTTGTCATCTGTATAGATAGGGGGAATGTATTGCTCTTTAAAGTTCTCTATGCCAAGTCATGGGGTCAGGTGCCTCTGAACTGTGTGACTTAGACTGCCACCTGTCATATGCATGATCTTGCAATAAAGATACTACATATTCATATATCTGCTCATCTGTGCAATGCAGTTGATCAAAGACTCTTTCTGCTTATTTTAACCAAAACTCTACCACAGAGGGGTCATATTCCCGTTTATTATAGAAATTAGGTGCCAGTAACTTCCTCAGTCTCTCAAATTGTAACATAGATAGGGCTGGTTGTGATGCTCTTTGTAGCAAATCTATCATGTTCCTCATAAGCTTTGTTTGTCCTGTGCTAGCAACAGATTGCCCATGTGATGAGCTAGCACCGGATCTAGATACAGTAGCTCGTGACAACTGGATCATGATGAAGACTCTATTTCGGTAAGCTCATTACTTTTGCTTTCTTCGAGCATAATCTGTCATGACCCTGAAGCCATACTCTACCTATATCATAAAAGTAACGACCCCAATCAGTAAGCAACAACCTTTATACTCAATTATGGGTACACACATGTCATAATTATTTTTGAAAACTCTTTTTTTAATATCTCAAAACCACCCAAACCGGGCTCTGATACCAAAAACTGTAACACCCCCTCATCTCAGCAACACGTGCCCAGATAAAGGAGTGCTACACCGACTTCTTTCATCGTTAACTTCTTTATTGAAAATAATCCATATTCATATATTTTTATTTTCTTACATTTATTATAAAGAAAAATAACTTACATTTTATTTACATAGGATAATGTTTATTAACCATCAAGTTAATTTTACAATACCATAAAAGATGTTACATAAACATCAAATTATATTCTTCTATCTCATATTAGTTTTACTTTATCAAATCATCATTATATAGTCCATCATAATTAACCATATCACAAATCATGATTACTTTTACTTTCGATAATTTTTTATGCCGACAACACCTATAAATCACTGATTAGGATAACAGAATTGCCATCCAGGCACTTAGAAGTGGCACCCAAGCATTATGATTTGCGCATACAAGTACCATTATTGACTTTAATAATATTTTTATTACCGACTTTAATAATAGTGTCATTACCGGCTTTAATAATAGTGACATTACTAGCTTCAATAATAGTGTCATTACTGGTTTCATTAATCACGCCATTATTGGCATTAATCATACTCCCCCCTGCTCGACATGCCAAACTACTTTTTGCATGGTGAGTCTTACATTCTTGTAATCAATTACTCAAAAGAAGTTTGAGTGAGTTGGGTTATGAGTGAAACATTTGTATGAATTTTTATGTGAGCCATAAAAAAAATACAAGGATTTGGTTGTTGTGTTAGCTATTAAAACACAAGGGTTTTTCTGGATTAGGTGTTAGCCAAGAGAGTAAAATACCATAGTTGGGAGTGAGTTAGGAAAAACTTCATTGTAACATTTCAAGTGTTAGTAAAATATCCAATCGATATTGGAGAGAGGAGTATGGTTCATTAATACTTGAACCTCTATAAATCTTGTATGTCAAATATCTTTTCTCTATTTGGATGCAAGTGTTTTATATTGAACACCAAAAATAATCTTGGAAAATTTGCCTCTAAGTCTGATGAAGGTATCTTTTTAGGGTACTTTACAACCAGCAAAGCATATAAAGTATTTAATAAAAAAATCACTAACGGTTGAAGAATCCATGCGTGTTGTTTTTAATGAATCTAGTAGACTTAATTTTATGAAAGGCAGTGCTCTTGGTGATGTTGTAGGTAATATGGAAAGACTTGATATTGGAAATGGGTTGCTTTGATGATGTTGTAGGTTACATTATTGTACTAATTGTTCAAATTTATGTTGATGATATAATATTTGGTTATACTAATGAGTTGCTTTGTCAAGAATTTGCTAAGTATATGACTAGGGAATTTGAAATGAGCATGATGGGAGAACTTAAGTATTTCCTTGGTCTACAAATAAAGCAAAACAATGAGGGCATATTCATCAACCAATCCAAATATGCCAAAGATTTAATTAAGAAATTTGGTATGGAAGGATGGAAAAATGCCAAGACTCCTATGAGCACATCAACAAAATTGGACAAAGATGAAAAGGGTAAGAACATTAATGAAAAGCTATATAGAGGTATGATCGGATCACTTTTATATCTTACTGCTTTTAGACCCGATATTACGTATAGTGTTTGCTTGTGTGCACGATTTCATTCATGTCCTAAAGAATCTCATTTAAATGCAGTAAAAAGAATTTTAAGATATTTACATGGATCATTGCATCTAGGTTTATGGTATCCTAGGAATTCATCTTTTTATATTATACGATATTCAGATGCAGACTATGTCGGTAGTCTTTTAGATAGGAAAAGTACTTCAGGTATCATTGGAGAATGTTTAGTTTCTTGGTTTCATAAGAAACAAGTTTCAGTTGCTTTCTCAACTGCTGAAGCAGAATATGTAGCAGTTGGATGTTGTTGTACACAAATTCTTTGGATGAAACAACAACTTAAGAACTATGGTCATGAGATGAACCATATACCTATCAAATGTGACAACACAAGTGCTATAAATCTTTCAAAGAATCCTATTCAACACTCAAGAAGTAAGCATATTAACATTAGACATCACTTTATTAGAGATCATGTTCGATATGGAGATGTTGCATTAGCATTTATAAGCACAGAAAATCAATTAGCAGATATTTTCACTAAGTCTCTAAATGAGGAAAGATTTAATTTCATTAGAAGAGAACTTGATATGATTGATGGATTAACCTTGTGATTGAAAAAATATGAAATTTTAATTGTTGATCTTAAATCATATCACAAGATATAAGATAGAAATTTTGATGAAAATTCATGTTTTAAGGAATAGAATATTTGTTGAAATAATTTAGTCTTGTTTTAGGACTTAATTTTATTTGATGAAAATTTTAGGGGAGTCACGCCCATGACACAGGTTCACGCTCGTGACTCAAATGGCCAAAAGAGGCAGTGTCGTTCACGGCTTAGTTCACGGCTTCAAGTGGTGAAGCTTATATTCACAACTTCATTCACTCCCATGAAAAGAGACTTTCACGCCCGTGACTAATTTTCACTCCCGTGAACTATTACACCCCAAAACTCACAGAGGCTTTCACGTCTTGAGTCACGGCTTGCTTCACGGGCATAAGTGGTGAAATTCAACATTTCACGCCTGTGACAATTTATTCGCTCCTGTGACGGATGATCATTCACGCCTTCATTCACGGGTGGAATACTCCTTCAGCAAACCGTAAACACGACCATTCACGCCCGTGACAACGCACTTCACGCCCCGTGAATGTATCGAGTAGATAAAAGAACAGCCGGTTATATTTTTCATTTCAACTCTCCAACTCCCAAAACCGCTCTCATTTACACACATTCATTAAGACATTAAGATTTCGGCCCCCAAGACTTAAACTTTTCTTATAAATACCACCAATAGTTCAAATCTTCATAAAAAATCATACATTTCTAGGGTTTTCATAAGGATTTTCTATCAAAAAATTTCCAACTCCATCACCAACCGAATTCTTCAAATCAAATGGAGACTGCTTCATCCAAGGGAAAGAGAAAGAAGTCCCATGCTCCTCGGAGGTATGCAGACTACCTCATGAACCGTATTCCGGAGCAATGCCATCCTCAGTACGCAACTTTGAAGAAGAGACCTCTACTGTCATCAAGGTCCTTCGAATGGCTGACAGTCCGAAGTCTCGAACTCGAGACGGCTATGACAGAGCAACTCCAAGCCTATCATCTGAAAGACTTTGTGGAAATTCACCAGCCAACCCTGAGGAAGCCAACACTGGAATTCCTCAGCATCCTATAGGTTTCACCTATTGGAGTGGTGAAGTTCCAATTCTGCGACAATCCCAACTCCCTCAGTGTTATCGAATTTGGGGAATTGTTCAGTCTACCATCTGATGACATCCTGAATGATACTGAGGTAGAATTCTTTGCCCCTCGAGCCTGGACACATTTTGGCCATCATTGTAGCTGGGACATTAAGAAGACAAAGAGCATTCATCTCGTGGCCCCAGTGCACAGGTATTTGCATAGGTTCCTAACCTATAGCATATTCACTAGGGGAGAAAGCAACAAAACTATCAGGAAATCGGAGCTCTTCCTTTTTGAGATGGCTGGCAGGGACTAACAGTGGCACTTTCTAGATGTTTTGCTAACTATTTTCTCTCCATTGCCACCAAGCCTACTGGAGATATTTTGATTAGGGCATATGTCACCCATATAGCAGTGAAGCTTGAGTATCTAAAGCTGGACGCGCATCACTTCAACCTCATCCCTGGACATCCTCGAGATCGCTTGGATGTTGAGTCCTTCATCAAGATGGGAGCAGTTGTTAGAATTGTTTTCCAGAACGATATCTTCTACCACTTCACTGACACTGCTGGGGAAATCATCTGGGAAGATAATGACACGGAGGACTTTAAAGCAGGTCTCTAGGGAGTCCAGCAAAAGAAGAGGGCTCGGGTTGAGGAAGCACCTCCAGCAGCTGAGCAGGACATCGGACAGTCCTCGGCTTCCACACCGACCTTAGCTCAGCAGGTAGTTGACCTCTTGGCACCACGTTTTGAGCAGCTGCAGACTTCGATGGATGAGAGGTTGGAGAACCTTAAAGACTTCATGGAGTCTCGGATGGACAGCCTTGAGGCTGAAGTGGCTAGGCTTCGTGATAGGATGTCCGGCTAGGAGTTAGGCTAGAGTGTAGCCTAAATTTGATTGTTTTTTGCTTGTTTATTATATTTATTTTGCTAGTGTGTAGGAAATTTTTAAATTTCCTTTCTGAACATTTATCTTTGTTTGTATGTTTTTCCTTTACTTAAAGTATTTGCTTTTACTTATCTCATTATTATCTTCTTATCTTTTTTTGATTGATGACAAAAGGGGGAGAAAACTAGCAATATATGATAGGGAAAATGTATCAAACTAGAAATATAAGAAGAAACTAGCAATATCTATTAAGGTAAATGAATTTTGTATCAAATATTAAAATTGAATTGACTTTGAAATAGATTAAAAAGGGATTAGAAATCTTGATTCAAAATTTCATATGCAAAGTATATGATTGAAAAATTGAGCTTTATATACATAAGATATACCTTAAGTATACTTTGAGTAAACCTTAACACAAGTTGCAAATATAAATATGCCATGATATACCTTAAGTATACCTTACATATACTTCATGCCTTAAAAAGGAATTATGGTATATATTGGATATACTTCTCATATAACTTGCATATACTTAAAATCTTGTTAAGTTTATTTCAATGCTACATCATTATTTACTATTCTTGCACATTATAAATTTTTCTATCCTAAGTATATTTTGAGGGGGAGACTTCTCAAAATCACATATTGCTAGATTATTTGTCACCATAAAAAAAGGGGGAGATTGTTAAACCTTAAGGGGTATTTCCGTCATTTTGATGATAACAAATAAAATAGCAATATTGTATTTAACATACTTGTTTTTGTAAGTATATTATACAGGACATGGATTAAAATAGCAAGAATGGAGAATTGGAAGAATAATCATTGAAAGACAAAATTCAAGTAGTAGCATGTTCACTGTCGTAACTCTATGAGTCACTCCCGTGAAAGAAGCTAACCGTTACCAAAACCAACATTTGAAGTTCACGGCAATGAAGGAAAAACAAACCGTGAAGTGGGCATTTCAGTCACCCCTGTGAATAAAGGTGTCACCCCCGTGAAGATTCATGCATTTTCATCCAGAGAGCTTCACGACCAGAGTCACAACTTGGATCATGGCTGGAAAGCTTGTCACGCTCGTGACTCTATATGTCAAAATATTCCAGAGAGCTTCACGACCAAGGTCACCACATCAGTCACGGCTTGGGAAGAAATGTCACTCCCATGACAAACATAGTCACGCCTATGAACAATGAAAGAGAAAAATGTCAGACGCGATTATTTGGTTGGTACAATGACTAGTTTCGTATTTAATGCACCCCAACGGCTATATTCAACCATAGGAGTATAAATGGAAGTCATTTATGCATTAAGAACAAGAGAATGATGAGAATAACAATAGAATAACATATACTTTGAATTTAATTCTTATTACAAGCTATTTGTACTTTCATACTTTGAGAACAAAATCTATTCTCTATAAAAATCTTTTTGCTCTTCATTTATTGAGCAATTAAGATTTGTAAGTGGTTCTCTCTGTAATCTTTACTCAAGTGAGCTTTGGGTATTTCTGGGTTAAGAGTAGAACACTTGTAAGGGTTAGTTGTGTGAGCCTCCAAAACACAAATTAAAAGATTGTTTGTGTGAGCCTGTAAAACACAAGGAATTGGTTATTGTGTGAGCCATTAAAATACAAGGGATTTCTGGGTTAGGTGTGAGCCATTGTGAGAAACACCATAGTTGGAAGTGAGCTTGTAAAACTCCATTGTAACACTTAGTGTGTTGGTAAAACTCCCAATTGCGATTGGGGAGAGGAGTAGGGGTTGTTAACACCCGAACCTCTATAAATCTTTGTGTCAAATTTTCTCTACCCCTCTTAAAATTAATCTTTTATTTCCGCACCTTATATTTTAAATTTTTGAAACTCCAATTCAACCCCCTTTTTGGTTTAATATATGGGTATCAATATAGTATTGAATAATAATTTTTCAATAGCCAAATATGATATAAAAGATTTTGTGAAGTTGAAGCATAAAAGCCCGTGCAGATTAGTGGTAATGTTATCTCTGTAGTCTAATGTTTGACCCTTAGGGGGCTTCATTTTATTAAACTATTATTTTCTAACTGGTTGAACTAAGGAAATAGGTCGATCCAGTCACTTGGTACGGATGCACATGGATGACCAAGGAAAATCACTATAGGAAAGTCAATTCTTAATTGGAAAAATGATAATGCCTTCGCACAGAACTTCATTCTTGAAAAGATCGACAAAAATAATTGATCAAGTTTCTTTAAAGATGGACCGAATGGAAGCAAATGTTAATAGCAAGATTAATTGGCAACAATAGTTCATAATCAAACTTCAAAACTAAATTATGACTCTTCACCAAGAGTTAATGCAAATGATACGACAATAAATTACATGAGCACTCTTTTAAATGAAATATGAAGAAATTATGAATATGAAGCAACAACTTTCACAAACAAAAAGAGATCTGCATGTTTAAACACCATTTAACATGTTTGCTTTCACCAGTGTTCAGCCTTTACCAGAACCTGTCACATTTGTTGCCCCTACCCTACCAGATGTAGACCCAATTTTGCTGTAACATGAGAACTTTCAAAATATGCATAGAGCTAAAATATTTCCATCTAAACCTCTAAAGAAAAAGTGTACTATAACCACAACCATAACCTCAACCTCAACAACTTCATTAGAAATGTAATGCCTGATAATTTAGGCCATGGTCATGAGTGACCCAAATTCGATGTGCCAAACCGACTGAGATCTCAATTTGGACATAAAAGAAAAAAATAAAATAATAATAAAATGAGAATTTTAAGGTTCGGAACTAAAATTTAGAAAATAATAATTTTTCGCTGAACGGAATTTGAATTTACAGTGTTTTTGAGACATAGTTTAAGAAGGAATAAAAATAGAATATTCTTTATCTAATGAAAGGAATATTCTTTGAATTAAAATAAAGTAAGAGTGATTTAAATTAATGGACAAATGAGTGACAAGTTTATATATTAATCCTATCCACCCACCTAATTCAATTATAAAAGTCAAATTTCACTTTTTTTGTCATTAATTCTTCTTCTTCCTGATCTTAAACAAAGAAACTCTCTCTTCTTCTCTCCTTTTTGTCATGACCTTCACCTTACATTCCTTCTTCTTCTTCTTCTTCAATTAAAGCTAAGATTTAGATAGAAAAAGATGAATTAGGAAAAATCAATAAGAAAGTAAGGCAATGTGAGCCAAACAAAGGAAGAGGAAAAAAGAAAAGAAGAGAAAAAGAGAAGGAAATATTTTGGTCATATTGAAGATCTACAAATGTGAGGTTAGATTTTTCATCTTCTCACTTTTCTTCTCCTTTTTACTTTTATTTTGAGGTTAATTACCATTAAGGTTGATAATTTAGGCTTATTAGTATATTCATGGTGATTAAGGGTTGATTAGTGTAATTAAGTTAAGGGTTAATGATGGATTAGAAGAGTAGTTTATGGACATAAGATGGGGTAGAGGTGATTAGTGGTTTAAATGAGCTTTATGTGCATATGTAACATTAACGTATAAGATACATTGAAATGTATGTGTAATATTGTGGTTAGGCCAATGAGGTGAGCAACCTTTGGGCCATAATCAAAGAGAAAATAAGGATAAGGAGAAATTCAATTTGGAGGTAGAGAAGAGTGAAGAAAAGTAAACTTTTTTGATGTATATACATTTGGCAAAAATTCAGTATGGTAAAAATGTTAATTGTTGATTGTATTATTATATTGAGTATGATATTATGTGATGAAATGGTGATTTAATGATGACATGAATGTGAAAATAAAATTTAGAATATGTTGTTGACGCATGAAGATAGGAAATTGTATAATTTAATGAAGTTATTGGAAATTCGTCTTATGAACAGTATCCACATTTTAGGGCATAACTTGAGTTCTGAAAATGCTTTCTAAGTGTTTCTTATTGGGTTGGAATTAAGACATAGGGATTCAAATTTCCTTTAGACCATTAGATCTGGATATGCTTTCATTTAGGTTTAAAATTGACTCAAAGTTCGAACTGAAAATCTATCTAGTAAAATACTAGGCATAATGAAATGAATGTAGCTGAGTAAAAAATCCATAACTTTTGCTAAAATATTTTGTTCGATGTGATTCAAGTTGGTAATTAAAGATAAAACATGTACTTATATTTTGTTAGTTAATTACTTGTTTGAATTCCATTTAAAAATAGATAAAAAATGCAGGGTAATATGAGACATAAATTCTGCCGAGAATAAGGCAACTTGTATATATGAGTTTATTGTTGAATTTTATAATAGAAAAATATATTTTTGACTTTTCTTATATTTATAATGATTTAATGAGTGAATATGATATTGTAATATATTTAATGGAGATTATTGCATTTATGAGAAATTATTTTAGCATTTCATACCTAATTGATATAAATAATAATAAAGATAATAAACATGATTAAGCCCTATAACATCTAGTCGAGAACTAGAAATTATGATAAGTTGGCATGTGAATAAAAAGATAGAAATATAGGCACTAGAAAATAGTGATGAAATTTAATTTATGTAGGTACTAAAAAATAGTGTTGAGTTTGAAATTACATAGGCACCGAAAAAGTGTTGAGTTATTATTAAAAATGTAGGCGTTAAAAGCTAAGTTGTAAAATAATTGAGTAGGTGTCGAGTATACTGCCGAAGAGCAGAAATCCTATATCTAGTGTTTAATTCCAATCTAAAATGTCATGGGCTATCAAATAAATGAAGAAAAAATATAAATTATTAAAATGATATTATAAATTGTATATCTTGCATTATTAACGAATTTCAAGTATACTTAATGAATGAAATATTATAATTGATAAATTTTATATTTTTGCATGATATAAATAATTTTGATTTTAATTGAATATTTTGGCATACTTAGTAAATTAATTGTAATTGATAAAAATTTTATTTTAGAGATATTTACATAATTATTGGATAGTTGTCAAACATACCACTAAGCTAGTAGCTTAACGCATGTGTTTCATGTGCAGGTTAGTAGAAGTAACTGTTGTGTTAGGACCGACCGAAGAAAGGGGAACCCCAAGATCAAATTGCAGTAGTTTATTTTCTTTTTATATATTTTGGATATTATATTGCATAATTAAATTTTAAGATTTTTTTTGTTATAAAAATGTGGCATGTAGTATTTTTAAAAGTGTAGATATGTAATTAATATAATTTGTATTATGTGTAAATGTATTTCTGAATATTATAGCTTAATGTATGAATACTTTTAAATCAAGAAATTTTACGATCAAGATATTTATATCAATAGATACATATTTAAATAAAATAATATATAATAAATATATAATAATAAATATTATGCAAATATTAAAGTCGAATTGAAAAAAAAAACATCGGTTTTAAAATAATGAGCTAGCTAGCACTTCCATGCACTATTAATAGCTAGAGGGTAAGAGAGCACTACATTTAGTGGTATTAGAGCTCAAACTAATTGATTATTAAACAATGGGCTTAAAATAGAAAATGTATCTAACGTATATACATAAAACGATGCAATGATCTGATATGGGTCCCTTTTTATGGTTTATAGTTAGATATGGATTCAGAATCAGAATAAGATTTCTCAGAAGATGAAGTGGGTAACAGTCTTTCAGACTCAATTGATCATGGATAAACCCCATTAGTGAGAGATTCAGGGCCAAGTGTAGTAGCTCTGCCGAGAGCAGGGGGACAGGTTAATTTAGGACATGAACCTCTTATGGAGCAGATAGCTAATTTGTTGCAACGAATAGTACAAGCAATTCCACAACCAACTCCACCACCTCCTCCATCTCAGTCAAAACCCTGAATTGATAAGCTGAGAAAATATGGGGCCACATATTTTAAGGGAAGGAGAGAGGATGACCCAACAACATCAGATTTTTGGATGGAATTGACAGTGCGGGTGTTTGAGGAGCTTGAGTGTCCAGAGGAACAGAAAGTCAAGTATGCAGTGTCCCTTTTAAAGGATCATGCCTATGGCTGGTGGAAATCAATTTTATCAAAGACCCAAACACCGAAACCACCTTCATGGAATTTCTTCAAGGTAGAATTTAGCAAGAAATATGTGCCAATAGTCTATGTTAATGAAAAGAAGAAGGAATTTCAAAACTTAAAGCAAGGAAACATGTTAGTGGAAGAATACGAGATGGAATTCACCAGACTGAGTAAATATGCAATGAGAATTATTACTGATGAGGTAGATAGGTGTCGTAGATTTGAGGATGAGTTCAATGATGACATTGGAAATATGGTTATCGCCCTTCAACTTGAGGATTTTGCTACACTAGTATACTCGGAAAAAAGGTCAAAGATAAAGAGGATAGAAAAGCCATATAGAGATCGATAACTTGCATGGCCCAAACATCAGGTAAAAGAGGGCAGACAATGCATTGGTTTTTCCAATCACAGAGTTCTAGGCCCTTTTTAGCTAGGCAAAGCTAACAATCGAGGCTAGAAGGGTTTACAGTTAGTACACCAGCTTCGGGTAAGAGGAGATTTATATTTGTTATATGTCAGCATTGTGGAAGATCACATGCAGGTGATTGCTGGTAGATTACTGGAGCATGCTTACGATATGGATCTACTAAACACAAACAGAAAGATTGCCCTAGAGGAAGTGGTTGGTACAATGGCTATTTGGTTGGTACAACGGCTAGTTTCTTATTTAATGCACCCCAACGGCTATATTCAGCCATGAGAGTATAAATGGAAGTCATTTATGCATTCAGAAAAAAGAGAATGAAGAAAATAACAATAGAACAACATATACTTCTAATTTAATTCTTATTACAAGCTATTTGTATATTCATACTTTGAGAACAAAATCTATTCTCTGCAAAAATCTTTTTGCTCTTCATTTATTGAGCAATTAAGATTTGTAAGTAGTTCTCTCTGTAATCTTTACTCAAGTGAGCTTTGGGTATTTCTGGGTTAAGAGTAGAACACTTGTAAGGGTTGTTTGTGTGAGCCTGTAAAAACACAAAGTAAAGGTTATTTGTGTGAGCCTGTAAAACACAAGGAATTGGTTATTGTGTGAGCCATTAAAATACAAGGGATTTCTGGGTTAGGTGTGAGCTATTGTGAGAAACACCATAGTTGGGAGTGAGCTTGTAAAACTCCATTGTAACACTTAGTGTGTTAGTGAAACTCCCAATTGCGATTGGGGAGAGGAGTAGGGTTTGTTAACACCTGAACCTCTATAAAAATCCTTATGTCAAATTCTCTCTATCCCACCTAAAATTAATCTTTTATTTCCGCACCTTATAGTTTAATTTTTTGAAACTCCAATTCAACCCCACTTCTTGGTTTAATATCTGGGCAACAATTGGTATCAAAGCTTTGTCTAGCATCGAAGCCTAAAAAGCACTAGTAAAGATTAAGATATGGCCAGTGAAGGATTCCAAAGTCTCAAACCTTACTTTGATTGAGCAAATTATGCCCATTGGAAGTTTCGGATAGAGACATACTTGGATAGTGAAGGAATTGAAGTTTGGGATAGTGTACGAAAAGAATGGACAACACCAACCAGAAGAGAAGCTGATGGTGAAGAAGAAATCCTATCAAGAGATGATTGGACAGAGCCTCAAAGAAGAGAAAATTTCAAAAACAAGAAGGCAATGACAATCCTATCAAACTCATTATCTATTGAGGAATGTGGGAGAATACAACATTGCTCAATAGCATACAACACGTGGAAGACATTGGAGAATTATCATGAAGGAATTAAGCAAGTCAAATCCAAGAAGATTCAACTTCTAACCTCAGAATATGAGCTCTTCAAGATGAAATCCAATGAGTCAATCACTGACATGACCAACCATCTTCTAGCCATTATAAATGGAATGAGGAAACTTGGAAAGCATATGAGTTTGGAAGATGTAAACTATAAAATCCTGAGAAGTCTTCCTCTTAAAGACTATGGTTCAAGAGTTGCTGGCATAGAATAAGCAAATGAAGATATGAGCATCATGAATACTGATGTGCTGATTGGCAAACTTCTCACACATGAGATGGCAGTGAAGAGAGATAGAGAACTTGAAGCAGAGCCAGAGAAAAGAAAACCCTTAGCACTCAAAGCCTCTACTTCAAAATCTCAAGAAGAAAGTGAAGATGATGAAGAAATGAGTGATGATGAAAATGAGGACATCGCTACACTTTCAATGAGATTAAAAAGAATCATTGAGAAGAAAATGAGCAACTCCAGAAAATTCAGGCAAAGAAACCTCAAACAAACCTCTAATGACACACATAGAAGTAAGGAAGAGGTAAAGTGCTATGAGTGTGGAAAGAAAGGACATATCAAACCAGAATGTCCAAGGCTCAAGAAGCATAAGAGCAAATACCAAAGAGACAATGAGGAGAAAGGTCATAAAGCCACATGGGATGACGAAAGCTCTTCAAGTGAAAAAGATGATAATGAAAGTGAAGAGGTCAACCTATGTTTCATGGCTATTGAAGATCATGTCTCGAATAAGGTAAGATCACTACACACATACTCCTTGAACAATGATAGTAGTGATAATGATGATGATAGTGATAATGATGATGATAGTGATAATGATGATGATGATGATGATGAGCAAAGCCTAATAGAAGAGTTAAATCTAGAATTAGAGAAATATAGAGGTAAATTTAGTACTTATAGAAATAATATCTCTAATTTAAAAAATAAGATAGATAGTTTAGAAAAGGAAAACATAAAGCTTAAATCATCTAATGAATCTCTTCAAAAGTCATTACATGAATGCTCATCAAGACCCTCAACAACTTCATTGTTAAAAGAAAATAATACCTTGAAAAATGAAGTTGAGGAACTTAGAAATTCCATTTCTAAATTTCACAAAGGTAAAGAGAGCTTAGATACTCTCATTGTGTCTCAAAGATCACCCTTAATTAGACATGGTCTAGGATTTAAGGACACATCATCATCTTCTCACAAAACCATATTTGTTAAGTCTAAAGAACCTCACATCTCCACACCTGCTAGAACAGCACCAAGAAATAAGCATGTTAAACCTTATTTGCATAAAAAGAATAATCATGCCTTTATGTATAAGAAGCATGCATCTAGAAAAATGCAAATTAATCATGATAGTGCATGCCATTATTCTCAAAATCAGTCTAATAGAATTATGACATTCAAATATATTCTAGAACAAAAAAATAAATTTAGACCAAAACAATGTAATTATTGTATGAAAGAGGGTCACATAAATAAATATTGTTGGATAAGGAAGGCTCATTGGGAACCTTCATGTGCTAACCCCCAAGGACCCAAACTCATTTGGGTACCTAAAAATCATACTTGAATTGTGATTCTATAGGTATGCCTCAAGTCCACAATAAACAAAAATGCTTGGCTAGTAGACAGTGGATGCTCAAGACATATGACAGGAAACAAAGAACTCTTCAATGAAATCAAATGTATTGATGGAGGTAAAGTTACCTTTGGAAATAATGCAAAATGTAGTGTTTTTGATGATGTTGTAGGTAATATGGAAAGACTTGATATTGGAAATGGGAAAGAAGAAAATGATCAAGAAAATTTACTGCAAAATGATTCTCTACCTCAAAATCAAGAACAAAATGATCAACAACTTCCAAAAGAGTGGAGAATGACAAAAGATCATCCAAAAGAGCAAATAATTGGTGATCTATCAAGGGGAGATGCAAAAATGCCAAGACTCCTATGAGCACATCAACAAAATTGGACAAAGATAAAAAGGGTAAAAGTATTAATGAAAAGCTGTATAGAGGTATGATCGGATCACTTTTATATCTTACTGCTTCTAGACCTAACATTATGTATAGTGTTTGCTTGTGTGCATGATTTCAATCATGTCCTAAATAATCTCATTTAAATGCAGTAAAAAGAATTTTAAGATATTTACATGGATCATTGCATCTAGGTTTATGGTATCCTAGAAATTCATCTTTTATATTATAGGATATTCAGATGCAGACTATGTCGGTAGTCTTTTAGATAGGAAAACTACTTCAGGTACTTGTCACTTCATTGGAAAATGTTTAGTTTCTTGGTTTAGCAAGAAATAAGTTTCAGTTGTTCTCTCAACTGCTGAAGCAGAATATATAGCAGTTGGATGTTGTTGTACACAAATTCTTTGGATGAAACAACAACTTAAGGACTATGGTCATGAGATGAACCATATACCTATCAAATGTGATAGCACAAGTGCTATAAATCTTTCAAAGAATCCTATTCAACACTCAAGAAGTAAGCATATTGACATTAGACACCACTTTATTAGAGATAATGTTCAATATGGAGATGTTGCATTAGAATTTATAAGCACAGAAAATCAATTAGCAGATATTTTCACTAAGTCTCTAAATGAGGAAAGATTCAATTTCATTAGAAGAGAACTTGGTATGATTGATGGATTAACCTTGTGATTGCAAAAATATGAAATTTTAATTGTTGATCTTAAATCATATCACAAGTTAGAAGATAGAAATTTTTATGAAAATTCATGTTTTAAAGAATAGAATCCTTGTTGAAATGATTTAGTCTTGTTTTAGTACTTAATTTTATTTGATAAAAATTTTAGAGGAGTCACGCTCGTGACACATGTTCATGCCCGTGACTTAAATGGCCCAAAGAGGCAGTGTCGTTCATGACATGGTTCACGGCTTCAAGTGGTGAAACTTATTTTCACGGCTTGATTCACTCCCGTGAAAAGAGACTTTCACGCCCGTGACGAATTTTCACTCCTGTGAACTATTACACCCCAAAATTCACAGAGGCTTTCATGCCTTGAGTCACGGCTTGATTCACGGGCATAAGTGGTGAAATTCAACATTTCACGCCCGTGACAATTTATGGACCCCCGTGACGGATGATCATTCACGCTCGTGATATTCAAAAATCACGCCCGTGACCTTATTCATGCCTTCATTCACGGGTGGAACACTCCTTCAGCAAACCGTGAACACGACCATTCAATGTTTTACATTTCAACACGACCATCCGTGAATGTATCGAGTATATAAAAGAACATCCGATTATATTTTACATTTCAACTCTCCAACTCCCAAAACCACTCTCATTTACACACATTCATTGAGACATTGAAGATTCCGGCCCCCAAGACTCAAACTTTCCTTATAAATACCACTAAAAGTTCGAATATTCATCAAATATCATACATTTCTTGGGTTTTCCAAAAAATTTTCTGTAAAAAATTTTCCAACTCCATCACCAACCGAATTCTTCAAAACAAATGGAGACTGCCTCATCTAAGGGAAAGAGAAAAAAGTCTCATGCTCCTAGGAGGTATGCAGATTACCTCATGAACCGAATTCCGGAGCAATGCCATCCTCGGTATGCAACTTTGAAGAAGAGACCTCTACTGTCATCAAGGTCCTTCGAATGGCAGACAGTCCGAAGTCTCGGGCTTGAGACGTCTATGACAGAGCAACTACAAGCCTGTCATCTGAAAGATTTTGTGGAAATTCACCAGCCAACCTTGAGGGAGCCAACACTAGAATTCCTCAGCACCTTGCAGGTTTCACCTACCGGAGTGGTGAAATTCCAACTCTGCAACAATCCCAACACCCTCAGTGCCATTGAATTTGGGGAATTGTTCAATCTACCATCTGATGGCATCCTGAATGATACTGAGGTAGAATTCTCTGCCCCTCTAGCATGGTCACATTTTGGCTATGATTGTAGCTGGGATGTCAAGAAGACAAAGAGCACTCATCTCGTGTCCCCAGTGCATAGGTATTTGCATAGGTTCCTGACCTATAACATATTTGCTAGGAGAGAAAGCAATGAGACTATCAGGAAGTCAGAGCTCTTCCTCTTTGAGATGGCTCGCAGAGGATTCAGTGGCACTTTCTAGATGGTTTGCTAACCATTTTTTCTCCATTGCCACTAAGCCTACTGGAGATATTTTGATTGGGGCATATGTCACCCATATAGCAGTGAAGCTTGAGTATCTAAAGCTGGACGCGCATCACTTCAACCTCATCCCTGGACATCCTCGAGATCGCTTGGATGTCGAGTCCTTCATCAAGATGGGAGCGGCTGTCAGAATCGTTTTCCAGAACGATATCTTCTACCGCATCACTGACACTGCTGGGGAGATCATCTGGGAAGATAATGACACGGAGGATTTTAAAGCAGGCCTCCAGGAAGTCCAGCAGAAGAAGAGGGCTCGGGTTGAGGAAGCACCTCCAGCAGTTGAGTAGGACATCGGACAGTCCTCGGCTTCCACACCGACCTTAACGTAACAGGTGGTTGACCTCTTGACACCACATTTTGAGCAGCTGCAGACTTCGATGGATGAGAGGTTGAAGAACCTCAAAGACTTCATGGAGTCTTGGATGGACAGCCTTGAGGCTGAAATGACTAGGCTTCGTGATAGGATGTCCGGCTAGGAGTTAGGCTAGAGTGTAGCCTAAATTTACTTGTCTTTTGCTTGTTTATTTTATTTATGTTTGTTGGTGTGTAGGAAATTTTCAAATTTCCTTTCTGAACATTATTTAACTTTGTTTGTATCTTTTCCTTTATGCAATATATTTTCTTTTGATTACCTCATTGATATATCTTTATGCAAAATGTCAGGCGTGATTATTTGATTGGTACAACGGCTAGTTTCGTATTTAATGCACCCCAACGGCTATATTCATCTATGTGAGTATAAATGGAAGTCATTTATGCATTCAGAAAAAGAAAATGAAGAAAATAACAATAGAATAGCATATACTTCGAATTTAATTCTTATTACAAGCTATTTGTACATTCATACTTTGAGAACAAAATCTATTCTCTGCAAAAATCTTTTTGCTCTTCATTTATTGAGCAATTAAGATTTGTAAGTAGTTCTCTCTGTAATCTTTACTCAAGTGAGCTTTGGGTATTTCTGGGTTAAGAGTAGAACACTTGTAAGGATTGTTTGTGTGAGCCTGTAAAAACACAAAGTGAATGTTGTTTGTGTGAGCCTGTAAAAACACAAAGTAAGGGTTGTTTGTGTGAGCCTGTAAAAACAAAGAATTGGTTATTGTGTGAGCCATTAAAACACAAAAGATTTCTGAGTTAGGTGTGAGCTATTGTGAGAAACACCATAGTTGGGAGTGAGCTTGTAAAACTCCATTGTAACACTTAGTGTGTTAGTGAAACTTCCAATTGCGATTGGGGAGAGGAGTAGGGTTTGTTAACACCCGAACCTCTATAAAAATCATTGTGTCAAATTCTCTCTATCCCACCTAAAATTAATCTTTTATTTCCGCACCTTATAGTTTAATTTTTTGAAATTTCAATTCAACCCCCTTCTTGGTTTAATATATGGGCAACAGCTTTAAAACTTGTGGGGTTGATTAGCACATTTAGACAAAAAAAAATTATTAAAGTGTTTTCAAATTTTACGTTGTAAAAACTTGAGTTGTGTTGTTTCGCACCTAAGTTGAAAAACTAATGAAGGGTTTATAAATCTTACTTTGTAAAAACTTAGATTTGAGTTTGAGAGCGTAAGTTAGAAAAGTCTAGAGTTGTAATTGACTTGATTGTTGCTCTTGAAAAAAATGTTTTAGGGAAAAAAACTCTTTAAGATTGCATCTTAAGGAGTAGATGTAGATATTAAACCAAACTATTATATATCTATTGTGTCGAACTATTCTCCCTTCTCTTATTTTCAACATCAACAATTTATTTTGTTAGAAAAATCTCAAATTTAATTTTTATAAAAAATGATGTTTAAAAGTGTTTTAGCAAAAATCTATTTATACTTAAACTTGTTTGAAGTTTTTCTTGCAAGTTTTTAAATTAGTCTTCATCAACCTCTAGCAAGTAATATACTTAGTTTAATAATTTATGAGATTCTAAGTTTAAGTGTTTGGGTAAAATAGTCAAATTACTGGAAAATGGTTTCTTTTTCTCTTATATTTTATTTGTTTAACTATTTATCTTTTAACTTTTCTTTTTATCATTTAATTTTTATTATCTATTATTTTTACTCTCTCATTTACTTTAATTTTTTTTCTCTCCTTTATTCAATTTTTCTCTCATAAAATTCTTCTCTCAAGCCACGCAACCAGTCCACTCCTGCCATCCAGACGCAACTGTTAGCCACTTTTCCTCCCAACAAGCTGTTGAGACCCACTCATCTTCCTTTCCTGTCGACCACTATGTTGCACCAATCACGGATACTCTCCAACTGACGCTCTTTGTCGATCATCGGCAACCAATCGCTACTTCTTCCACCATTGTCAACCTCTCCTTCAACAAATGATCAATTTTACACGTCACAACTCCACCGACGTCTCTTTCATCCCTACCAGTCACCACACCATAACAGAGAAACCACCCTTGAACATCATAGGCATTCGATTCTTCTTTCACTAATGGTATGACATAACTCTTCTTTTGGTAGAAAATCAGTGATGATTTAACCAATTTCTTCTACAAACCCAAGGTACAAATATTCTGTTTCTTTGATTTTCTTTGCTATGGTATGTTTCTCCTTATTTTTCTTTAGAGATTAAATGGGTTTTGAGCTGGTTGTTGATGAAATTTGAACATTGATTGCCGAAATTGAAATTAATTGGTAAATGGATCTTTGATTAAATCACTGGTTTGGTATTTTTTATATGGGTTTTATTGAATATTAACTGAGTGTTGAAGCTATTTGAGGATTAATTATTGAAATTGAAATTAACAGGTAATGGGTTCTTGAATATGCATTGATTTTGGGTGTTGAAGTGATTTACAGATAGGTTAGTGCTAAAATAGGAGTTCTTGTTGATGAGTTGTGCTAAATAGGAGCTTCAATAAGTGTGTATATATATATTTCAAATTTTAAAGTGCAAAATGTTGCAAGATAAGACTTCAAAAAAATAGACATATGTGCAAAAAGATGTACATTAAGGTATTAATGTAAAATCGTTATGATGTATGTCTAAAAATGAAGCTCAAAGTATAAAAATTTTTAAAATAAAAAAATTGTCGCTTGTTAGAAAAATAGTTTTATAAAAGAGTATTCTAGCTGAATATTCTAATTTAGTATTTTAATTTTATAACTGATAGATTTTACTAAAAAT
The DNA here is from genome assembly GCA_023653625.1 of Triadica sebifera. Lineage (NCBI taxonomy): Eukaryota > Viridiplantae > Streptophyta > Magnoliopsida > Malpighiales > Euphorbiaceae > Triadica > Triadica sebifera. The sequence continues at coordinate 29,367 of JALBGG010000025.1, read as the reverse complement.
AAAATAATAGCCAGTTTTTATAAAACAAAAATTTATCTCTACTGGCTAGTTTTTCATCTCAAAACTATAAATACTCATTGAAAGAATATTTCAAATGTTGGAAAAACAAATATTTTATAAGAGAAAAGTGTTATACACTTTTTAAATTATTTTACTTCCATATTGAGTTTCATTCTTAGATATCTTTCATTTTGATGTTAGTTCTTCTTTGTATTTCATTTTTGAGCTTGTGAGTGATTGTTTTCAATTATAATTTGCAAGTTTAGTTTTAAAACTTGTTGTGGGGTTGTTTAGCACATTTAGGAATAAAGTTATTCAAGTGTTTTCAAGTTTTATTTTGTAAAAACTTGAGTTGGGGTTGTTTAGCACCTAGGTTGAAAAGCTAATTAAGTGTTTACAAGTTTTAATTTGTAAAAACTTGGGTTTGAGTTTGAGAGCATAGGTTTTAAATGTTTAGAGCTATAATTGGCTTAATTCTTGCGCTTGAAAAGTATCTTTAATGTAGGAAAACTCTTAAGATTGTGTATTGAGGAGTAGATGACAGATAAGGAACTGAACTATTATAAATCTAGTGTGTCAAACTATTCTCCATTTTCTAATATTCAACTTCAATAATTTATTTTGTAGGAAAAATCTCAAAATTTATTTTTATGAGAAAAAGTGTTTAAAAGTGTTTTAGCAAAAATCCATTTATACTTAAACTTGTTTGAAGTTTTTATTGCAAATAAAAGATATGATTTATTTGACAAAAATCAAATTTTAGAAGTTAAAAAATATTTCTAATTACGAACTTTTATTTTGTGAAAAGAAATTTATAGTTTTCATTGTGTATTTTATGCCCAGATTGGAATACTATTAGTATACTAGTATTCTATTCCGAAACATGAGTCAATTTTTCAAAGGCCAAAATTTCTTGAAACCTCAATTCATCCTCCCCCATTCTTCTTGAGCTATTTAGGACCTACACAAATTGTTTGATTAATTGGACACATACATAATTACCTATGCAGTCGCAGTGATTTTAGTGCTTTTATTGGGTTTGAAATTGATTAAGAGAAAACTATTATTTTGTTGTGAATGAAAAGAACATGATGAGTATTTTTATGTGGTGATTTCTTGAATTCAAAAAGTTTATAGGACTTGTTATACATTAGATTTAACTTTGTGTTACTTTGAGATATACAGTTTGTTGACAATAGGTGTTGAAATTGTCATTATGAGTTGCTATGAACTTTGTTAATTGATTTGTTGAAATTGAGAATAATAGTTGAGAAATCTCTAACAAGAAAGATGTTGATCCATCTCCACCATGGAGAGAGTTAAGTGCAAGGGTGGATTGAGTGGAGAAATAGAAGCAAATTTTACAATTGGATTTACCATCTCATGACAGTTGAATATTAAAGGGAGTAATTCTTATTTTTTTTTATTTTTTAATGTATTTTGATCATACTTTTACAATAGAGACAATGTAGGATGCAGGTGTGGGGGAGTGATATTTGAGAGCCTCATTTTGAGATTTTTATTTTTGCTACTTGAAATTCAATTATAGATAAATATATAAATGGTATATTATGACACTTAAGTAGCTAAATGGTTGTTCAAAATTCTTTCTTGGATGAAATTTGATTAATATGAAGAAATTTTGCACTTTTATATTTATTGAATCTTAATTAAATTAATATGAATAATGGAAGATTAGTAGTCAATTTATACTTATAGGTTAAAATTTTCATGAAATCTAATATGTTTTATTTGTTTGACAAAGTTTGCAAGATGAGAATACCAAATTACCCCATTTTTGGTAAGAATTTTTTAACCTAATTTTGAGCAAGTCTTATTAGCTTGCTGAATTTATTTTTGAGTCACTTCGTGATTAAATTAGAAATGTTGAAATTTGCTATGAAATTTTTTATTGATACTACACATATTGAATTTCTTTTTAAAATGATAATGGTAATTAATTTCTTATAATTTATTTATTTGTGATCAAAAGATTTGGTAAATAAAATTTGACATTATGGAATATATTGCAATATTAGTTTAAAAAAAAAGAAAAAAAAAGCAAAATTGAAATTTTGAATTAAGTTGATATAATAGGATGAAGCATAAAATACTTATATTAGTCAAAACAATGCGAAAGATGGAATGAAACATAAAATGCACTCACCAAATAAAAGAAAAAAATAGAAGTAATATATAACATAAATTGTACACAAATTTTAATTATACTGTAGGAAATTTTAAGGTTTTTTTTTATTTTTTTTTATTTTTTATCATTAGCTCTTTTTTTTCTTAAACTTCATTGTAGCCCTTTGATTTTTGAATTGAGTTTAATTGGGTAATGGAAATGGAATAAAGTGACAAGTTCATAGTTTATTTCTTTCAAATATTATAAATTATGAGTAATCCAAATTTTAACCTAGATATTTGAGTAAATTGAGTGAAATCTTGAAAAATGGTGTTAAGTTTTTCATAGTTTTGAATAACATTGAAGGATGTTGGATTAAATGGAAAATTTAAATTATATGTTGTGCTTTCAAATATTTTTGTTTCTATTATTAATTTGGTTGAGCTCCATAGTTTACAAAATTTTGAGAATAATGATTTTTAAGTATAGAGATTAATTTTTACTTAAGGACAATCAAAAATCTTGGTGTGGAGGAATTTGATAAATACTAAAATTGATATATATTTAATTTTTAATTTCTCCATATTTAAGGTAAAAATAATTTATATTGTATGAATTAATCTCCAATTATGTTTTCATGAAGGATATTATCAAAAGAATTAAAGGGGATAAAAGAGATAAAAATCGTGATTAATCTGTTTGACCTAACCGTTTACAGTTTATCAATGGAAAAAGAGATTCAGTGTGCTCACGCTCTAAGGAGAAATGAAAAGAAATGAAAATCTATCCAAATTAATTCTAATTTTTCTTAAAAATATTCTCCTAGTTATCTTTCCAAATCAATATGATATCGTTTTTTTCTATTACCTTATATATAAATAATTCCTACTTAGTTATTTTAAAAGTTTAGTTAGCTTATGACTTTTTCCTATAAACAGAGGTTAAATTAAGTAGGAATATGAAGTTTTAATCTTTAATTTTTTGCATTCTATTTTATTTCAACATTTTATTTTTAGTTATGTGTAACTGATTTTATTCTTCTAGTTAAAATTGTCAAATATTGGTTTTTAAATAAACTGTGAGGATTTTTTTCTTCAATCCTTGTAGATTCAATTATGCTCTCACTATGTATAAAAAATTATTTTCAAAAGTAGAAATTTATTTTTTATTAGTTTCGACAATTATCATTCATCAAGAGGAATGAATTGGCGGTATATAAAAAAACTTTGAGACTAAACGAATATTGCGAAATTACTTTGCAATAATTAAATAAAAGATAAAGAGACAGATGAAAAAAATAAGACACAAAATTTATAGTGGTTTGAGTATTAATCACTCGTTTACTCCACAACCTTAATTAAGATTTTTCTACTAATTTCTCAATAAGTCACAATGATGGAGTTTCCTAGCTCACTCCAAGCTTATCCTATAATTTTTATTGGGTTAACTCAAAACTTTAAGTGTTTTGCTAAAGACTCACTCTCTAACTCCACTTGTATTTTTCTAGAAGTTCACAAACTTAACTAAAGTTTTTATTGAAACTAACTCTCAAACTCAAGTGTTTTATTAAGGTTCACACTCTAATCCCTTACAACAAAAGTTTTGCAGACTAACTCTCAACTTTAACCTGATATTTCATGGCTAAACACTTAAATCATTCCTCACTTAATGAATATAAAAGATGAAAAATTACACTAGCAAAGCTTGGACATATTGGGCTTATATCTCTGGTGTATAATGATTTTTAAAGAGGGTATTTATAGTTTTAAACTTTTAAATAGTCATTACATTTAATCTCATACAAAATTCCCAAAAAATAATTTATGCATCATTTATTTGCTGTTAGATCCAAAATCATGGTCATGATTTCTTTAGCTCCCAACTGTTAGTTCCACGTGGCAGAATTTGACTGGCTCCAAGCTATAACGATCAACTTCATATGAATTTTGTCGTCACGATTTCTATGTCGCAATCCCACTTCCATTGTCGTGGACCTTCCTACAGTCGAGCTACCCCCAACGAACTCCCTATCCATTTTGGGTTTATTCAGTTGCTACAATCGAAGTTGCATTTCCTCATGTCGCAATTGCTATAACTCTTTTTCTCAAAACCCTTAGACACATGAGAGCTTGATCTTAATAAGCTTTTGGCAGGTTTGACATTATGAATTTCACTGTTGCTATTGCCTCCTTCGTGGTTACATTTTCTCTTTTGCTTCAAATTCCAGTCACACTAAAGATTTCATTCACCACTATTTCTTTAGCACATTTAGCTCTATTGGATTTACAATGATGAGACGTAGTCACTATTTCCCTATCACGGGGCAATAATATTCACCATGGTCACAATTTATGAGTTCTGCCAAGTTTCTTCAAGTTTCACCATATGTTTGCACTCCAAATACTAATATACTTATAAACTTATGAGATAACACTCAATAAACACATTAGTAACTCTTACTTTGACTGTCAAAATCAAAATAGAAATGTACCACTTAAGCTAACAAATACAATAATTTATTTGTTCTTATTTTATGACAGCTCGTTTTGCACGCAATGGTTCTAATCAATCCGTTTTTAAATGTAAAATTGAGGGCCACTACAAAATAAAAGATCTTCAAAAGCACAAAATGCAAATGGGCGGTATATATATTTTTTTTCTTTTGTTTTATTTTTATTTTTTTATTACTGTTTAGTCCACCCATAGATAATTAACAGTGTCACACTATCACAAATTTTGTTTAACCAAATATCGAAACAAAAAATCCAATTATATTACAAAGGACAATTCCTCTATCCATTAAGCCTTTTTTCAAAAATAGGGCCAACTTCCATTTTTCTGTTCATAACTGGGTTTCAAATGCTAGTAGACTTTGCAATTGGGCAAAAATACATTGAGTTTATTTATCCCTGAACTTTTATAATGTTTCAGTTCATGTTCCAAATAATTATTTAGGAACCCAATGTGACACTGGACTAATTATTTAGGAACCCAATAGAACAAAATAAAAGTTCGAGAACCACAGCAAAAACAAAACAGTTGAAGGACCAAAATATGTTCTTTTTTACCTTTGCAGCTTTGTTCATCTCTGCTAAATGACTTCCCCAGTAAGAATATTTATGTAGCCCACTACACATGAAAATGCTCAACTTTCAATGCAAAAGGACGTGTTATTACACAAAAGAGCTCAGTATAAGGTCATGATCATAGGAGAACAAGAAAATGTTCATCAGTTCATGTTCCAAGTAATTTCATATGGGTAATTAATTATCTTATTTCTCATCACCACCCCAGGCGTCCTCTATCATCTTTTGCCTAATAGCTATACGGCTCTTTCTTGCTTCTTCTTGCTTCTTCAGCTCTTTAGAACCAAACGTCGTAGAAGGCAACTTCAATCCCATTCCTTGTGCAATCAGCCTCTGGGCAGTTCTTGCTGATGTCTGTGGCCTTCGACGAGGAGGTTCCAGATCTGAACAAGAAAGAATGTAATTGTCAACGGGTATAGGTATAACTCGGAGCAATGTTGAATGGAAGAGAACCAACCAGGGTTCCAGAATATAAACAAAAAACAACCAAACAGGATTCCAGAATATAAACAAAATCGAGTTTTCTTTCTGTAAGATGCTTTTCCCCAGATGCATTCCTAAGTTCTTACCAACCCCAGTATCAGCAATTCTACGCAAAAAGCAGTGAACAAAGCACAGCTAATTGCAATTAGAAGCACGGACTGGCCAAATAGAGAGATGATCAATTTGGGGAAAGTTTAATTGATAAATGTGAAAATGAAGTGACAATGTTGAACATATATAAAAAGAGAAATGAATACTATTATCTTATATCGCCATAACTGTTGCTCCATTCACAAAGAGTTCAACTCGCCTAACGGTAACAAACACAAATCTCAACCAGAAATAATATGAATCAGTGATGGACAAAGGAAGTAAAAATCTATATTTAATACTGAACTATGGCAATAACAGTTCTATAGCTGCTACAAAAGAGAAATAAACAAGGAAGAAGAAAATATCTCTGTGCAAAAAACACAGAGCCCAGGGAAATAATCCCCTTCTCCAAGCAAGGCTTGAAGACCCAAAGTTGCCAAATTACCTAAGCCTGATAGGGAACAAAGTCGATTGCTTCCTCCACCTAGTTGAGTTCTTTGACAAGTAATATTCAGCAACAATAGAGAGGATATACTTCATCTCCGTCCCAGTACCAGTGAACAATACCCAATCATCTGGATTAACTGTAAGTTTAGAATTATGGTCCAAATCTCCCACAAAGTCCACTAAAGGCTTTGGGGCATTACTTTTAACACTTGGATAAATGAGAAGTTGCATCCACCATCAACTATATCTCCTTCTTACCTCATTCTCTCTCATCTTCACCATGGCTTTCAACCCCTCCAAATGCAGCAGCCTCATCCTATTAGTGTTATCTCCATAGCTCCACCACCCTTATACCCACAAATTTCAATTGACAACTACAATAGCCTATCAATCTGAGAATAATCCATGTTTATGGCTCCCAAAGCACAAATCTGAGAAGAATCCATGTTGTGGGAATAGACTCGGTGCAGATGGGGCTACATGGAAGTTATGGCAGTGTAGTCCTGCTGCTGCAGTCTCATGAGCTAAGAGAGCTCCAGGAGAGTTCATGATGCTGGGTCTGTCGCAGCTATGAGTCTGATCAGAGTGAGGTATTTCTATAGAGGTGCATGGGCATGTTCAATTTTGAAGATGTTGCTGCAAGAGTTAAGGTTTGGGATTTTGGTGGCTGGGAATTAGCTGTTGTTGGATAGTGAAAGGAAAATGGGGCAACAATGGTGAAAGAATGCATTTTGGCTCTTAGGGTTTTAAATTTTTTATTTTTTCAGTTTTAGTTTTTGAGAAAAAAATTAATTCTCTCTCCTATGTCTCATTGACGTGGCATTTTTTTTAATTTTTTTATACGTCAAAAACGCCTTTAACACAGTGTAGTCCAAAGCTCTTGCTTCAACACTTCAAGCCTTGAAGATGAGCACAATATAGGTCTCTCCTTAAATTAAGTGCACACTTTTTGCACTTAAGCTAGCTCTCCACAAAGCGATAAGTGCTCGCTTTATTTCACATGTTTTTAAAATTTGTTAATCCATATTTATAGTAAAAATAGATTCTTTTGCTTGCCAGTTATCTCTTTTTTTCGTATTTAATTCTTTATAAAATTTCTTAATTAGTTTTTTAGTCAAAGTGGGTTACTCTGTATATCTATATATATATATTTTTTTTAATACATGAGTTGATTTTCACGATTTCTTCAATACTAAAGACATTATGTTACAAAACTTCTATATAAGACAGTCAAAGACAAGTACTTTTTTATGATTCTCCGATTTTTTTTTCCTTTATCAATCAGTTCTCTACTTTATCATTTTCATGAATACTGTTATCTTTAATTTTCTAAATATTGTTTTATACTACTTTAACTTTCTTAGTTAATGTACAGTTGTATCTGATTATTTATATATCAATTAATGTCTTAAATTGAGGCATGATTATAGGCATAATATTAGGCATGATATTGTTGTAAATATTTGACTTATTATTATTGTAATTTATTGACTTATTTTCCATTTTTGTATTACACAATCACTATAAATACCCATTAAACTTGAGGGAATAATCAAACTAATAATTTCATACTTCTTTACACTTTGTGTTTATTTCTCTAATTTGGTATTAGAACTATGGTAAAAATAAATTTCTGCAGCTGTCTCTCTGAATTTTTTGGCTGAAACCCTAGCTGTCTTTTCTCTTTTCATCTCTTCTTCTACATCATGATTGAAAAAATATATGGTACCATTCTTAACAGTAAAAAGTCATCCATAGTGATTGTTCATGAAACTTCCTTTCCACCAATTTCTATAAAGTTAGATGGTACAAATTATCGTGCTTGGTCTCAAATTATGGAAATGCATATTGCTGGTAGGAGAAATAAATGATATATCACTAGACGGACGGTTGTGCCTGTAGAAAACGATCCAAGATATGAGGAATGGGAGGTTGAAGACAAGCTGGTCAAATCTTAGCTTATTAATTTCATGACCGAGAAGCTGATGACAAATTTTGTGCAGTATGGAATAGCTAAGGAGGCATGGGATGCAGTCAAAAAAGCTATCTTGATAACTCAGACTCTTCTCAAGTATATGAATTGATGAAAAAATCATTCCAATTAAAGCAAAGAGGTCGTCATTGAGAAATTGAGGAAAAGTATTGGCGAGGATCGTGTTTATATATTTCTTGCAGATTTTGATCGCAATCTAAATCAAGTGACTGCTCGAGTCTTGGCTACTTCTCTTATACCAAGTCTAGAGGAAGCATATTCGCAAGTCTGTCGTGATGCACAAAGGTAGAATACTGTGGGATTAGAAGATCACCCTGAAGCTTCGACAATGGCTGTCCAGAAGCACAATACAAAGTCAACACTTTTTTGCACTCATTGCAATTGCACCAAACTCACTGTAGATGTTTGTTGGAAGAAACATGGATATCCAGACTGGTTCAAACTAAAACAAGTTGAAAGAAAGAACAAATCAGCCCAAGTTGCTCATAATGACACTCTCTTTTTAGGGTACTCCCGGGAACAGATTCAGTCCCTGAAAAGGAGGTGATCCAACCGCACCTTCCAGTACGGCTACCTGTTTAGATCATGAGCTTGGACAAAAGAAAAGAAAGTCCAAAATTCCAAAAGATAGATTATTAAGAGCCATACTTGGTATTCAGGTATCTACTTCAAAGGAAACTTGTCTAAAATTACCTATAGGTGGTAGGGGTCAAGTTATTGAGGTGAGATGGATCCAGAAAAAGGGGGTTGCCACTGTTGAGTTTGGAACCCTGAGCAGACTGCTGGTGATAAGTCGGAGGAAGGTGAGGATGACGTCAAGTCATCATGCCCCTTATGCCCTGGGCGGTCGTCCTAAAGTGTTCATGGTATCATTATGAATATATAAACCAAAACTGTGAAAGTCTAAAAATATACATACCCAGTTTAGATGTGATATGATTGCATCACAATGCCTAAGGACACGATCTGGTTATTTTGGCCGATTGATCTTCCAATATGCTAGTTTCAACAATTCTCGTTCTTTACATTTCTTCTTATTATTTGATTTATTATAATATATCTATTATTTTATTTATATTCTATTCTATTCTATTCTAATATATATAATTCTCTCTTTTCTCTATTATTATCCCCCCCTTCCTATTACTGCTTTTGCTTTTCAGGTTTCTCAAGTTTATCGTGTATTTTCTCAAGAAGGTAATTCTAGCTCAGTTTTTATTTCTGCTATTTCTAATAATTGAATCATTGATTCAGGAGTTACTGGTCATATGACTAGTAACCCTTCTTTACTTGACATTTTAGTGTCTTCTAATGTTAAGTCCGTTCAGGTTGCTAATGGGGATCCTGTGTCTATTTCCAGGATTGGGAATATCTTTTTCTCCCCTATGCTCTCAATGTTTTCGGTCTTACTTGTACGTAATCTCTCAAATAATCTTCTTTCCATTAGTAAAATTACTATACATCTAAATTATTTTGTAACATTCCATTCTACACATTGTGTATTTCAAGACAATCTTACAAAGATGACAATTGACATTGGTAAAGAGAGAAGAGGTCTTTACAACATGGAGGGGACAAGGGAATTGCAATATGAATCTAACCGTATTCTTCAAATAACAAGGAAGATACTTAATACAAACAAAATTATTTTATGGTATTGTAAGTTAGGTCATCCATCTTTTCCTTATTTAGAACATTTATTTGCTAAGTTGTTTCAAAATGTTCCAATTTCTAGCCTACGATGTGAACAATGCATTGTATTTATGCTAAGAATCATTATGTATCCTTTAAAATAAGTCTCAATAAAAGTCAGATTCCTTTTACCCTAATTTTTACAGATATTTGGGGTCATTTCTCTACTCCTACTTTGGGTCATAGATATTTTGTCCTTTATTGATGATTGCACTAGCATGAATTGAGTTTACATGATGAAAACTAAGAATAACATAATAAAAATCATTCCTCAATTTTCAAAAATGATTGTTACACAATTTAATACACAGATTAAGGTTTTTCATTCTGACAATGGTCTGAGTTTGTTAATCAAATCTTGCTGAATTTTTCAAAGAAAATGATATCCTTTATCAAAAAACTTTCTTATATACAACCCCAACAAAATGGCACAGTAAAACGTAAAAATCGTCACATTCTTGAAGTGGCATGTGCTTTATGTTTTACTATGCATGTTCCTAAAATTTTTTGGGCTACTATTGTCATGACTGTTGTTTTTCTCATCAATCGTATGTATGCTCGTGTCATTAACTACCAAACTCTTTTGCGTATGTTATCTCAGTTTCACTATATTCCTTCTACCTTGAATCTTTGTCCTAAATTTTTGGTGTATATTATGTACATGTTCACTCAAACCAAAGCGATAAACTAGATCATTGTGTTCTTAAATGTGTTTTTCTAGGCTACTTTACCTCTCAAAAAGGCTATAAATGTTACCCATCCTATAGGAAAATATCATGTTTCTATGGATGTTCAATTATGTGAATATCAATCTTATTTTTCTGAGGATGTATCTCAAGTTCCTCTTCAAGGGGAGATTAGTAGTATAGAAGAGGAAAAATTGTGGCTTGAAGAAAAGAAATTTTGGATTTCAGGAGGTCAGGGATGACTCAACTAAGATTCAAAAACCTTTAGAGGTTGAGCCCGAACCCATAAAAGAAATGGAGACGGGATGATTTGTTTTTCAAAAAACATTATACTAGGAGAAATAAGGATGTTGATATTATGTCTCCTCCAAGCTCCAATACTCCTCTCAATGATACTAATATGTCATCGAATAACTCTTCTAAGACAAACCTTGAGATACATTCTTCTTCACTCTCTTTGATTTCCGAAATCCCTATCTTGAATCTTCAGAGTGAAGATCAAGTTAGGCGTTATCCTTTTCGTGAACAAAAAGCACCTAATAGGTTTGGTTTCTCAAAATTATCTTCTAATATTATGAATCCTATCACTAATTTTGTATCATATCATCATTAATCAAAGACTAATCTTGCATTCGCTCTTCAGTTATCTTTTATATCTATTCCTAGTCATTTTCAGGAAATCCTTGAAGATCCTAAATGGAAATCAGCTATGATAGAAGAAATGAAGGCTCTCCAAAAAAAATGATACTTGGGAGATAACCAAGCTTCCTGAGGGTAAGAAGATAGTAGGGTGCAAGCAGGTGTTTTTTATAAAATACAAATAAAAAAGAATTATTGACATATAAAAGTCAGATAGCTCATCAAATGATACTCCCAGACTTATGGAATTGACTATCAAGAGACCTTTGCTCCCACACAAATATGAATATTGTTCAAGCTATATTATCTCTTGCAGTCAATCTAGATTAGTCATTGAGACAATTTGAAGTGAAAAATGTCTTTCTACATGGTGATCTCTTGGAAGAGATAAATGAATTTCCCTCTTAGATTTACATCAAAAGGAGGTGAAGTATGCAAATTGAAGAAGACATTATATGGATTGAAACAATCTCCAATAGCATGGTTTGGTAGATTGAGCACCTCTATGAAAGAGTATGGTTTTAAGCAAATTATGACATATCATACTCTATTTTATAGTGAATGCCTAATACAAAATGAGAAATAAGTCAACAAATTACATTAATAATAAATCAAAAATTTACAACAATAATCACTTCTCAATCTAAAACATTAATTGATATGTAAATAATCAGATATAGATGTACATTAACTCTCCCCATCAAGTTGGCGCATAGATATCACACATGCCTAACTTGGATAGAACCGTATAGAATGGAGCACTAGGGACCGCATAAGTCATCACATCAGCTAACTGATCCTCTTTTAATGTAAGGAACCTTTATCTTCCATAAATCTAAATTATCTTTGATGTAGTTCCTATCCAGCTCAACATGTTTAGTTCGATCGTGTTACATCGGGTTATTTGCAATTTCAATAGTTGTTGTGTTATCACAGTAGAGAGTCATAGATTGTTCTGAATCAAACCCGAGTTCACTAAAAAACATTTTTAGCCAAGAGAGCTCTGTAGTTGCATGATGTAGGGCACAATATTCAGCTTTTGCACTAAACAATGCCACCACATTTTGCTTTTTCATGACACTAGATTGCCCCTAACAAATGATACATAACCTGATGTAGATTTTCTAACCAATTTAGATATGGAAAAATCAAAATTTGTATAACCCACAATGTCTAGATGACCATGTTTTGTGAACATAATACCTTTACTTGGAGAAGACTTTAAGATAAGCTAAAATATGATTCACCCCACCCACGTGTTGATCACTTGGGTTGTGCATGAATTGACTTACAATGCTAACTGACAAATCAGATTTAGTGAGTAAGATAAATCAATTTTCCCACCAGCCTCTGATATCTCTCCTTGTTTATTGTAATTTGATCGGGATATATACTTAAGTCATGATTCAGCTCAATAGGTTGACAAGCTGAGTTTTCAGTTTCAGCTAGGAGATCTAATACATACTTACGCTGAGAGAGGAAGAGACCATGCTTAAATCAAGATGCTTCGATGCCCAAGAAATATTTTAAAGCTCCCAAGTCCATCTCAAACTTTTTAGACAAGTAGTTCCGAAGCTCATCTATCTTGTTGAAATTATTACGTGACTATCATGTCATCAACAATGAGCAAGGTAATAACATCCCCATTTCTCTTATAAAATAGAGTGTGATCGACCATAGATTGCTTAAAACCATACTCTTTCATAGAGGTGCTCAATCTACCAAACCATGCTCTTGGAGATTGTTTCAATCCATATAGTGTCTTCTTCAATTTGCATACTTTACCTCCTTTTGATGTAATTTTTTTTATGGATTGAAAAAATCTCCAATAGCATAGTTTGGTAGATTGAGCACCTCTATGAAATAGTATAGTTTTAAGCAAGATATGGTAGATCACACTCTATTTTATAAGAAAGATGGGGATGATATTACCTTGTTGATGACATGATAGTCACAGGTAAGAATTTCAACAAGATAGATGAGCTTCGAAACTACTTGTCTAAAGAGTTTGAGATGGACTTGGGAGCTTTAAAATATTTTTTGCGCATCAAAGCATCTATATTTAAGCATGGTCTCTTCCTCTCTCAGCGTAAGTATGCATTAGATCTCCTAGCTGAAACTGAAAACTCAACTTGTCAACCTGTTGATACACCTATTGAGCTGAATCATGACTTAAGTATATATCCATATCAAATTGCAACAAACAAGGAGAGATATCAAAGGCTGGTGGCAAAATTAATTTATCTTACTCACACTAGATCTGATTTGTCTTATGCAGTTAGCATTGCGAGTCAATTCATGCACAACCCAAGTGATTGACACATAGGTGGGATGAATCATATTCATGCATGCCAATATATTGATAGATTTTTCTACCAAGTTGGAATTCTATTTAATTGTGCTCGACAATATTATTTTACATGGCAATATGGTCCAAATCCAAATCCTCCTAGCTACCATAAATTGAGTCCCAATTTTGAAAAAAATAGCATATACTAATGAGTTATTAGGGAATCATAGAGATGTATGGTTGAGACAAGGTTACTCTATAATGTCACATGGATGGATTTGTAGAACTAATAAGATATTGATTAATTTTTAGTTAATTTTCATGTAGGAACCATGTTTGTGAAGTTAATAGATGCATCATCCATTATAAAAACTAGTGAAAATTTTTTTAATTTGCTTGATGAGTTTGTAGAGCATGTATAGGAAGCAAATGTTGTAAAGGTTATTATTGATAATGAATCCAATTTTAAATTGGCCACTCAGCTTCTTGAAACTAAAGGGCCTCATTTATATTGGACTCCTTGTGTTGCACATTGTATTGACCTTTTGTTGGAAGATATTGGCAAAATACCTAGAGTTTTAAGGACATTAGAGAGGGCTATAAACATGACAAGCTACATATACTACCATGGTGGTTTATTGAATATGATGAGAGTTCACAAAACAGAATGAGTTAATTAGGCCCGGAAAAACAAGATTTTGCACTTCTTACCTCACACTAAAATGCATCCATTAGCATAAAATCATTCAGAGCCATCTTTAATTCAAAAGAGTGGGCTTGTAGTAAATGGGTAAAGGAAGCAAAAGGGAAGTGTGTTATGAAAACAATTTTGATGCCTTCATTTTGGAAAAACATTGTTTACATACTTAAGGTTATGGATCCTCTTATTTGAGTTTAGAGTTGTTGATAATGAGAGAAAACCAGCAATTAGGGTACATTTATGAAGCAATGAATAGTGTTAATTAAGCTACTATAAAGCTTTCAATGAGAATGAGGAAAAATATATAGAGATTTTCACAATTGTTGATGAAAGATGGGAATGCCAGCTTTACCAACCCTTGCATGCAGTTAGCCACTTTTTGAACCCAAAATTCTTTTATAGTGATACAAGAATAGAATTTGATGGTGAGATAATAGTTGGACTTTATTCTTGTATTGAGAAACTGATTGTAGATCAAGATGTGGAGGATATAATAATGAGCAAATTATATTTATATAAAAGGGCTGAAGGTCTTTTTGGCAATCAATTCGCGATAAGATTTTGGAAGAGAAAAGCTCCCGCAATGCTATTGCATGTTAAATTTATATATTGATTATAAGTTAGTACCTTAATGTTGAGTTGTTGACTATATAATTAAACTATTATGCAGCTTAATAGTTGAGTTTATATGGTACTAGTGCTCCAAATCTCCAACAATTAGCCATAAGAATCCTTAGTTTAACATGTAGTACATCGGGATGTAAACAAAATTGGAGCGTCTTCGAACAAGTTAGCATTTGATGAATTTGATTATAATAAGTTAATGCTTGAAGCTTTGATGATAGGTTTTTATTTTTAGCTATTAATCAACTTTAATTACTTTTATGTGATATCCTTAGATTCATACAAAGAGAAGGAATAGACTAGCCCAACAAAGATTGAACAATGGTTTTTATCAAGCATAATTAAACTTTCAAAGCTTGCTATGATTGGAAACATGTTATTGATCCAATTTCATTGGATGGCATAGATGAAAGCAATGAATGACTAATTGGTAAAATGGGTGGCACCACAAACAATGAGGACAATGCTAAAGATGAGATGGTATTTTCAGATGATGATAATGGTGGCTTAACATGGGGTGCTGTGGCAAAAGCAACGGGTGTTGGAGAACCAAGTAGGATCACAAGAAATCAATGATCTTAAGGATAGCTTGGATGATTATGAAATAGATGTTGAAGATATAAATCTGAATTAGATAAAGTGTTGAGGATTTAAGAAAGGAATCTAACAACGAATTTTAGTTCTTAGATATTTACTTTATTTGTTAAAGTTTAAAGGCGAGCGGGCCATCAAAAAAGGACCTAATTATGCCCTTAATAATATTCTAAGGACCTAATATAACCAAATAAAGGTCGAGGACTCTAGCAAAAAACCTTAAAGCTTAGAGACCCAGACATGATTTTTGCCTTTGTAAAACAAGTCACTCGGGAAGTTCACTAACTCAGGAAAATTCCAATCTACACTTTCATAACAAAAGCTCACTGACTTTGAACATCCAAATGTATGACTAGGAAAATAGGATCATAAATAATGGTTGGCTTTTGTTTGATGCCACTGCTTCCATCAAATCCAAATCAAGAACATAGCTAGACTGCAGAAAAGAAACATACCGATGCAAACACATAAAAATGAAAAAACAATGCTGCCACCTGTTATATAATTTTGAAAGATTTTTACGAGGATAACAGCAAACAATTTTGACAAATGAACTTCCCAAATATATTTGAATACTTTAGTAGTAGCAGTCTCGCTATGTGTAGGACAGGTAATCCCTGAAGGTATGTAGCTAAAACATTATATATACATATATATATATATATATATATATATATATATATATGTAAATGACATAAAACAATCCATTCTGGTTCTATATTTGTTCAAATAAAACACTTAGCTAATTCCAAGCATATATATATTGAATTTTGTCTAGTTAAACTTCAACGTGGCTTTTTTAAGATTAAATGGGCATCCCATATGCTCTCAAGCTTCTACATCCAATTACTTTTGACTTCAAAAGAAACAGTCGTTAGCCAATACAACATACCTTTTTCTGGGATTGAACTCAAAAGAATATCATCCTCATCAAGAGTACGCACTTTAAATGGACAATGAACTTTTTTCTGGGCCTCAAGTGCTGCATTGGAGAAAATATCAAATATATTAGAACATTAATATGATAAAAAATAACCAACTTTGCAAGTGGCAAGTCTATAATGCTCAAAATGAATAGTTAAAACAATTTCACCACTGAAATACACACTCTCTTTTGATAAGCCAAAAAAATAAGTAGGTTAGTCTAGAATTTGGAAATGAAACAACAAAATGAGCACCAAACCCTATTTGCTAATACAGTAGCCACAAAAAATTTCAGCCCAGACATTACCCTAAAAGTCATCATATTAGGTACAACAGCTCAACGTACCAATCACATAAAATTGCAATACTGTTGACTAGAATATTTAGTTTCCATTTAAAATTTCACAATTCTTGTAATTGATTCCTAGATTGTAGATGTTCCTTAATGGTAGGAAAGTTTCCTAATTAGGCTATAGTCTTTGTGTATAAATTCACACTTTGTAAAGCTATGTAAATCAATATTGAGTAGTGTTATAGAATAGGAATGTATATATTAGCTGTAATGAAGGGAATTAGGGGCAGGTGAATTTTGTTTTCCTATTTTACAAACCTAGGCTGTATATATATGTGTACTATTTGTATCAATAAGACATACGCAAATTCCTCATTTTATTCTCTGATTACATGGTGTCAGAGCCTAGTTTCAATATTTCCAGCATTATAAAATTTGTTTTAGTTTTGTTTCGGTTATGCCCTAGAGAGCATACCCGTCGATTTTTTGGGTCACCTTTTCCGAGTGACGTTTGAGTGTCACCGCCCCTACCAACGGGTGCACCACCTCCAAATCGGCTTCTCCACCAAATTTGGTCACCAAAACCCTAAAGCGTGAGAGTCAGGCGCAGTTGCCATCTTCTGCACAATTCTCCACGCATCGACGGATGAGGGCGCATGTGGCGGACCCATCTTCACTGGCTTCTTCTTTGACAATCGCCTTTGTATGGGTGTCCCTCCTGTGGTGTTCGTTTGTCTATCAGGAAAGTCTTTGTTCTCTATTCTCTTTATACAGTGATTTCTAATGCTGTCATTTTTAATCTACTAGTGTTTAGGTGATTGATCTGTTGTTGTTTGGGAGTTTGGGTGTTAAATTTTTTTCCCTACCTAGTTGGGCCTACATTGGTGTGGTGTGAGGCCTTTTGTGTTACAAGTTTTGTTTTTCCACTCTTTCGGTATTTGGTATAATTTGAGTGGTTCATTTGATTATGGAGAAAAAGTTTGTCATGATACCTGCTTATGAATATATTAAGTACCAAGATTTTCTGAAATCTCAGCCTAGGCAGCTTACTCTTGTCACTTCTATTGTCGAATCAGGTAATAAACCTAATACGTCTTGTATCTTCCTCTTTCAAATGGGTCATTGATTCTGATACCACAAACTACATGACAAATAATTCTAGTATATTTTCTACCTTTCAGAAACAAACATCTACCTCAAATGTAACTTGAGCAAATGGATCCATATCATTTGTCCTTGGGTCTGACACAATTATTCCTACTCCAGCACTTCCTTTGTCATCTATTCTTAGTTTACCTCGGCTATCTTTTAATTTAATTTCTATTAATAAACTTACTTGTAACTTAAACAGTTGTCTCAATCTTTCCTAATTATTGTGTATTTCAGGATCTTGTGACAAAGCAAATTATTAGTAAAGGACAAGAGTCTAAGGGGTCTTTACATCCTTGATGCAAAAGTATCAAAATCCATAGTTTGTTCTAGAGTAGTCAACCCATTTGAAGTCCATTATAGGTTCGTTCATCCATCTCTTTTTGTGTTAAAACAATTATGTCCTAAGTTTCAAAGTCTGTCTTCGTTAGATTGTGAGTTGTGTCAATTTGCAAAACATCATCATCTTAGTTCAAGTCCAAAAGTCAATAAGCAAGCTAATGCTCCTTTTTAATTAGTTCATTTAGATGTTTGTTGCATCCAAAATAGGGTTCCAGTATTTTGTTACGTTTGTTTATGATTATTCTCGAATGACATGATTATATTTAATGAAAAATTCTTTTGAGGTATTTTCTCATTTTTCTGTTTTTTGTGCTAAAATTATGATAATTTAATGTCTCTGTTCAAGCCTTGATGAAAAAGGTCATGTTGAATCATGTAATTTTGAAAAGTGGCAAACAAATATTCTTTAGCATTGTCAATTTCTTGTTATATGGGGTTACTGGGCGAAAAAATACACCTAGAAACTGTAAGGGCATTATTTGTTTCAAATGAAGGCTCCTAAATGTTTTCAGACAAATGTTGTCTCTACAATTTGTTTTCTAATTAATCGAATGTCATCATCTATTCTTAATGGTGAAATACCTTATCATGTTCTTTTTCCCAATAAAGCATTATTTCCTATTGAATCTAAAATATTTGAGTGTACTTATTTTGTTGGGGATATTCGTCCAAATGTTACAAAATTATACCTTAAATCTCTGAAGTATATTTTTCTTGGGTATTTTGGTGTCCAAAAGGGATATAGGTGTTATTGTCCTACTCTTAACAGATATCTTGTTTCAAATGATGTCACCTTAGAGGATACTCCATTTTCTTCATCTACATTTTACACAGGTTAAGGGGGGAGGATGATTTGTTAATCTATACTGTTACATCTTCAGCTCTTAATCTCGTTGAGTCTGTCCTGGCTCAGCCCAAGCCTCCTATAGTACAAGTCTATTATTGACAAGCTTTTCCCTCAGAACCATGTTCTGTGCCAACTGCATCCACTCCTTCATCCTCAGATCCAATCCCTCAGTTTGTCAATCTTGATGACCTTCCTATTGCTCTTCAAAAAAGTAAACATCAGTGTACTTATTATGTTTCTTCTTTTGTCTTACAATCATTTGTTACCATCATCTTGTTATTTTATTGCTTATTTGGATTCAATTTTTGTTCCCAAAACTGTACATGAGGCATTGTCTCACTCTAGTTGGTGTCAAGCCATTATTGAGGAAATGAATGCCTTAAAAGACAATGATATTTAGACTTTGAAAAATTTACCTGCAAGGAAGAAAGCAATTGGTTGTAAATGGATGTTTGCAATAAAAGTTAATCCTGATGGATCAATTGCACGTTTGAAAGCTCGCCTGGTTGCGAAAGAATATGCCCAACCTTATGGTATTGATTATTCTGACATTTTCTCTCATGTTACCAAGATTACATCTGTCAAATTGTTTATCTCTATGGTTATCACTTATGATTGGCCATTGCATCAACTAGATATCAAAAATGATTTTCTTCATAGTCATTTCAGAAGGAGATTTATATGGAACAATCATTTGGCTTTGTTGCTCAGGGGGGAGTCTGTGAAGGTATGCCATCTTCGCAAATCGTTGTATGGGCTCAAACAAAGTCCCCGTGCTTTGTTTGGAAATTTTAGTCAAGTTGTTGAGAAGTTTGGAATGAGAAAAAATTAATCTAATCACTCAGTGTTCTACAAAAAGTCTGCGGATGACATTATTCTACTAGTAGTGTATGTGGATTATATTATCATTACTAATAGTGACACTATAGGTATCTCATATCTCAAATCATTTCTCCATAGTCAATTTCATACTAAAGATTTATGGATATTGAAATACATCTTGGGTGTTGAAGTAAACAGGAGCAAAAAGGGCATCTTCTAGTCTCAAATAAAATATGTGCTTGATTTATTATCTAAAACGGAAAAATTGGGGGCTAAATCATATAGCCCTCCAATGGTTTCTAATTTGCAACTCACAAAAGGAGAATTATTTGAGGATCCTAAAAGAAATAAAATGTTGCTTGGAAAGCTCAACTATTTTACTGTAACTCATCCAGATATTACATACTCAGTATTGTGAGTCAGTCCAACGGTTCATTATTGGGCAACAATGGAACAAATATTGTGTTATTTAAAAGGAGCACCTGGGCGAGACATTTTATATGGCAATCATGGTTAGACTAGGATTGAGTGATTTTCTTATGTTAATAGGGTAAAATTTAAGGATGACAGGACATCTACTTCAAGCCATTTTGTATTTGTAGGTGGGAATTTGGCTTCATGGAAAAGTAAGAAGGAAATTGTTGTCTCACGTTCGAGTGCAGAATCATAATATCAACCAGCTTATGATTGAAGTAGGTATTAAAACTTTGATATCAGCGTGAAAAGATTCAGTAAGATCTAATCTTCACTAGTTATGTTAAGATAGGAGAACTAGGAGATATCATTAAACACCTCTTAATGGGGTTCGGGTTGAATATATTTGTAGAAGTTAGATATAATCAATATTTATGCTCCAGTTTGAGGGGGAGTGTTATAGAATAGGAATGTATATATTAGCTGTAATTAAGGGAATTAGATGTAGGCAAATATTTTATTTCCTATTTTACAAACCTAGGGTTGTATATATATGTGTACTATTTGCATCAATAAGACACAAATTCTTCATTTTATTCTCTGATTACAAGTAGAAATAAAATCATTCTATTTCTCTCCTAAAAATCTTCAAATTCATTTTACCAGTAAATAAAATATGTGAGAATAAAATTTATTCACAAGTGGAAATGTCAATTAGGTTCTCATTACCAATGGATGGTGTTTGGAATACTGCAAGTGCCACTGTATCACAAACCCAGCGAATGACAACTCCTCGATCTGTAAAGTCTTCGAAAAGCTTCTCAAGATCTATTGTCCTTGTACTTGGTGGAAAATCAGCAAGAACAAGAACATGTCGCATTCCATATTTAGCTGAATTCAAACAGCAATTCAGAGATCTTTCATAATAATAGGTAAAGAAACTTACTTGCACAAACAATGTCAAGATCTACAAGGAAAAAAAGTGCACAACATGCAAGAAGCTAACCAGAAAGTGATGCAGTTCATTAAAAAAAATTTAAAAGTTCTTTAGTTCTCATGTTATTTTTTCTAACATGGAATTTCTATTTAGGATGTTCCCATTTCTGGACTACATGATTCATTATCATGTGGGAATTTTCTTGTTCAAGTAAGTTTTGCCCTTCCTGTCTAGTATCTAGGAATTTGTATTTTTGATACTCAATAAATTATGAATCAGCAGTACTACAAACAAAGAGACACATAAACACATTTATATCACTCAATGAGATGGTCCTCTAGCAACAGCCAAGGTGAATTGCGATGGGTGATTCTCCAACAAAAGACGAATTGCGATCTCTAATCCAAGAGGCTTAAGCGGCGAATGGAAGTGGAGAAGCAGTTGGGCAGTCAAATACAACAGCTTTCACTCCAATTTAAGGAACTGATGTCCAGATTTTCTTACAGTATGCGTCAGGATTTTGAAGGGACATCAAGCAGCAATAATCAATTGGGAAAGCAACCATCGATGAATCATGTTGGGAATCAGCCACAAGGGGCAGGTGTATTGCAAAGGAATGGAGTGGTTCTAGGTATACTAAACTAGACTTCCAAAGTTTGATGGCTTCAAAGACCCATTAATTTGGCTGCACAGGTGTGAGAAGAGTTTCTCTAATCAGTGCACACAAAAGGCAGACAAGGTGGAGTTGGCCTATCGCCAATTAGAGTTGGAAAACCCCTCAATTAATTGGTCAGAATTCAAGGACTATTGCACCCTTCGATTCGGACCACCTGCATGCAGCAATCCATTGGGGGAGCTGGTCAATTTGAAACAAACAGGTTCAGTTGAGGATACCAACAGCAGTTCCAGGAACGTTTGGCAAGAGCAAGTATGTCCAAGTTGATCAACATGTTAGTTTTTTAACGGATGACTTGATGATTCAATCTGGCTGGATGCAGAAATGCAAAATCCAACAGATTTGGATCATGCCATGAACCTAGCTCAGGCTTTTGAGCAGGAGCAGCAGATATTATGGCAGGGCAGTAACAAGTTCTAATTCTTCTAAAAATTCACTGTTACCTACTGCAAAAGGGAATCCGCCAGCAAAAGCAAAAGGTTCCGCCATGGAAAGAGTACAAACTCCTTTCACAAAGAAACTAAATCAGGCAGAAATGGCTGAGCAAAAAAGCAAAAGGGCTTTGCTATAACTTTTTTGGTGAACACTATACAACAGGGCATCAATGTAAGAAATTATTTTACCTCGAAATTACAGATTGTATGATAGAAACTAAAACAATAAACTCAGAGAAAAGCATAAAACACAGCAATGGAACTTGAGGAATGCAAGAAAAAAAGATTGCTTCTATTCAACAAACTTCTCTCTTCTTTGATATTCACACTAAACAAGAGAAATACTAAAAAGAAAATGAAAGATAAACTAATTTGTGAAAGGTTGCACAGCCCGGGGACAATCCTCTTCTCCAAGCAAAGCCCTGAGACCCAAAAACTCTCCAAAATATCCTTCTCACCATTCCACTTATTTATAACCACAGTCTGCTATTTCTAATTACCCTTTAGCCCCTTTAACCTCCCTCATGTGTCCGTTTCTTCAATTATGGAATCTTCTATCAACCCTAACAATTCTCTATCATTGTGCTGCTGACCTAACAACCCACACAGACTATGGTTAAGTCTATGGTTGCGTCTCTTCATTTCGAGCTTGAGGACAAGCTTTGTTTTTAGAGAGGAAGTACGGTTAATCTATTTAGGTAGGTATTTTACTATTAAGGCAAGTGTTCTATTTCTAGTAGAATTCTAATTTATTGGTTATTTGCTCTAAGTTTCCTAGAATCATAAAGCCTAAAACATAGCTTTCCTACTTTATGTAATAATCTAGTCCTATTTAAAGGACCGTATGAATAAAATAAGGAGCAAGCAGATTGAATCAAAAGAAAATATGGAGATCTAGAGTTTTCTCATCCAACGAGGTCCAAGATTTCAATCCCTTTGATGAGCTAGAGTTATTAGTTAAAATAGGTCATTCAAAAAATCAAAATAAGGAAAAGGGCACATTGATTGATCTAGATTTTCCAGTCAATTGTCATGTGACATGGTCCATAACTCACAACCATAATAATTTGGTATCAAAGCCGATCACCATGGGCAATAACAATTTAATGACAGAATTCAAAGCTCTTCTCTAAGAAGAAAACTCACGATTGGATGCTCAAATTGTGAACACTATACAACAGGGCATCAATGTAAGAAATTATTTTGCCTCGAAATTACAGATTGTATGATAGAAACTAAAACAATAAACTCAGAGAAAAGCATAAAACACAGCAATGGAACTTGAAGAATGCAAGAAAAAAAGATTGCTTCTATTCAACAAACTTCTCTCTTCTTTGATATTCACACTAAACAAGAGAAATACTAAAAAGAAAATGAAAGATAAACTAATTTGTGCAAGGTTGCACAGCCCGGGGACAATCCTCTTCTCCAACCAAAGCCCTGAGACCCAAAAACTCTCCAAAATATCCTCCTCACCATTCCACTTATTTATAACCACAGTCTGCTATTTCTAATTACCCTTTAGCCCCTTTAACCTCCCTCACGTGTCCGTTTCTTCAATTATGGAATCTTCTATCAACCCTAACAATTCTCTATCATTGTGCTGCTGACCTAACAACCCACAGACTATTGTTAAGTCTATGGTTGCGTCTCTTCATTTTGAGCTTGAGGACAAGCTTTGTTTTTAGAGAGGAAGTACGGTTAATCTATTTAGGTAGGTATTTTACTATTAAGGCAAGTGTTCTATTTCTAGTAGAATTCTAATTTATTGGTTATTTGCTCTAAGTTTCCTAGAATCATAAAGCCTAAAACATAGTTTTCCTATTTTATGTAATAATCTAGTCCTATTTAAAGGACCGTATGAATAAAATAAGGAGCAAACAGATTGAATCAAAAGAAAATATGGAGATCTAGAGTTTTCTCATCCAACGAGGTCCAAGATTTTAATCCCTTTGATGAGCTAGAGTTATTAGTTAAAATAGGTCATTCAAAAAATCAAAACAAGGAAAAGGGCACATTGATTGATCTAGATTTTCCAGTCAATTGCCCTGTGACATGGTCCATAACTCACAACCATAATAATTTGGTATCAAAGCCGATCACCATGGGCAATAACAATTTAATGACAGAATTCAAAGCTCTTCTCTAAGAAGAAAACTCACGATTGGAAGCTCAAATTGTACAATATGAATTTAAATTGGATAGCTAGAAGCAAAAAGTGAGGCAATAGCAAGAGGTGCTTGCTGTGCTTCTTCAGCCTGCAAATCAGCCCCATGAAAATGGGCTGGAATGCGAAGCAGATAGTAGTAACTCCGGTGATGGGCAAACCAGTCGCGCTGAGGGCAAGCCAGAGTTGCAACTGGGAAACAACGGAGGATTAGGTGGAACAAGAGTGATTGAGGCAAAATCATGGATGGAGGTACAAGTCACACAAATTGAATCCAATTTGATGTTACAAAAGTTAATGCGACAACTAAAAGAACGACCAACAATGCAGATGGGAAACAAAGTAATACCACTGAATGCCAAACTCGATTTCCCCTGGTTCTAACAATACAATGGCATGGCTATTAGGGGCAAAAAGTTCTTTCCAGACCAACAAACTGATGAAACATACAAGGTTAGCCTAATGGTTTTCTTATATATTGGGGGAGGCTCAACTGGAGTATTATGGAATAGACCCAGGGCTAGAGTATTATGGAATGGAACCGAAATAATCAAATCTCACATGGGCCATAGTCAAAGAATTTTGTTAGATTACAGGTTGCTAATCTTTCTTACGAGGTTGAGGACAAACTCTATTTCTAGATGGGGAATAATGTTACAATTCCAGGGTTAGGGTTATTGCAATATTTTAATTCTAATATGACTAACTACTAAATTAAGGCAGAATTAGTGGTATTTCCTTACTTTCTAGTTTCCTACTTTCTTAGGATTCCCTAAATCATAGCTTTCCTATTTTATTATAATATCTAGCTTTCTTATTTTCTATACTTGTAACATCTATTTAAAGAGCCAGAATTTAATCAATAAAAAGGAAGTCATAAATTTCAGAAAATTAAGAGATTCGGGAACGAGTTCTAAGGTCTAGGTTCCCTTTAACAAATCCAAAGGTTCGGGTTCCCTTCAACGAATCCGATCGCTGGTGACACGATCTGGGAAAACATAACACCAGATTTCTGGCTTATTGGCAATCCTTCTTCTAAGGACCGCAACCTAATAGATGAGACGTTCCTCTTTACTCACCTCTTCTCTTTGGTAGGCAGATCCAGCATACATATTTATAGTAAATATCTACTTAAGACCATTTCCTGCTTATTGTAAAGTGGTTGATCATTAAAGTGAAGAAAAAGAGTTTGGTGCGGCTATAGGAGAGACAATGCAAAATAAGGAAAGGAAACCGGCCATTGTACACAAAAAAGAGTAAAGGCACACAATCTGAATGCACTATATGTTTTCCCCTTGATTTAGAAGGGGACACTCTAATTATACATTAAATGAAGAATGGCACTCAGCAGAAATCCCAACGTGGGCTGATATTGTTATTATTGAAATGGAACTGTTGACCAAGAAGCTTTATTCAATAGCAGTAATAAGAATCAGATCTGTGGAACATACACATATACAGAGACATTTTTCATTCTATGAGATGATCCTCTAGTAATAGGCAAGCCTATTCCAGATTTTTTACTTCTTTCTGCTACCATCACAAATTGAAGGAGAATGAGAAGAAAAACAAGAAAGTCATAATAAAGCATCTCTGTTCTCTCCCTTTTCAAAACCTTAACTCTTTATTTCAAGTAAGTTATCAGGGCCATAATGTGTCACTAGGACCATATCCCACAAAGTGATGTCGTATATATTGGCCAGTATCCCAAAATGCAACATGTTGCAGCCCTGCAACCATATGTTTCTCCCATAAGTTTCTTGAATAGAAAAATTTCACTCAAATGACCATGCTACTAGTACTTTAAATTGGTCAACTAAGGAACAGAAACTCAGGTAGTGCACTTTTGAGTCCCATGGAGTTTCTTTTGGCACCTGTTTGCTTTTGGAGAATGTGTCCCCTTTGATTTTTTGACAAAAAAAACAGGGAAAATATATTTTTAAAGTGTCTTTTTAGAACACTTTGGTCATAAATACTATTTAAAGCATCTTAACAATAGCTTTTTAAGTTCTTTAAGCAAAGAAACCTAGGTTGTTGCCCAAGTAGTTGCTGCAAAGATTACAGACAAATACTCAAATTCTCCTTCTCCATGCAATATAAAGATACCTACAGCTGTATTATAAAAAGAGTTAGATTTAACCATAGGGCTGCAACCAAAAAATTAAGAAAAATGGTTGCAAGGGAATAACCTCAATATATAGTCATTACAAGCACTATACATGTCACAAGAAAATTTACCTCACTCTACATAGAACAAAAATGCAGACAGTTTCAATAGAAAGATGTGTACATGAATATACAGATCAAGCATAACTGATACACGGAACTTAATCTCAATGAGATGAAAAATGTGGGAGGCTTACAATTTATTGATTCTGCATTTTGTTGCATATGTATACTTCCAAACGAATCTTCATCCTCCTTGTAAACTTTAAAAGAGACATCAGATTGTCGATCACTGTATAATTTGTCTTGTTCATATGAGAATGTTCCCCTTCCACGTCGCTTAGGACCTTGAGATGTAGTATCTTGCAATGACATATTTGAGACACTAGGCAAGTCTGGTGAAGCAAGAAATTCATTGGGAGCATGGTCTGCAATTGCTTCCCAATCTGTGGTTCACCACCACATCATTCATAACAAACTCTACTATTCATATAAGTTTTAAATTCAAGTAGCATAAGAAAACAACAATATTTATCGAATGTTTGATCAAAATTATGAATTGAAGCTCCTTCCAAAAGACACATAAAGCAACACCATCAGCCCACTCCATATGTATGTTCATAATCCTTGATACGTGGTTATCCTTGTTAAAGTACCATCAGTTTCCAAAAATAAGATTGTGACTTCCAGCAGCTGGCTATAAATACTGCACAGTCTATGACCCAGTGCAGTTATAAGTGCAGCCATTAATTGGACTGTGATCGCTATTAAATACAGCCAATAAAATGGAAAGCATTTCAAATACCACATGTAAATGACCATAAAACAAATAGTCCAGAGGCTAACATCCAACATGTTTGCATTTGTAAAGCACAAAAACCAAACTTTTTTCTGTACTCTTATGGTGTATACATATCTGTATTCACGCTCTATCAAGCATAAAGCTATACGACATTGGCAGGAGATTAGCACTTATAAGATGTTTTCAACAACATCAATCTTAGATTAAGCTTTGGCGCTGGTAGATCAAAAGAACAAAAGAAATGATATGGAACAATTCAGTTAGCAGGCTTTAAAGTATGGCTTGTATAGTCAAAAACAGATAATCATGAGGTTGTTTAAAATAAAGGCATGCCAAATTCAGGCAATAGAAATATACCCTCATCTGATGATCCGTTGCACGGAGAAGAATCATGTGGCGGTCTAAGGGGTTCCTCGTAACACCCTTCATAAAAGCATCATCAATTACATCTCATAGTATAATAAAACTACTTGTTTGGCTGATTAATGCTATTCCCAAATGGTATAAATGATATTCTAAAGAGTGAAAATTCAAAGCTTCATGAAAAAAGAAATCACCATCCACACAAGACCCAACAGGAACTGAATCATTCAAAGGCAAAGCAGCATTTGCGTTTAAAAACTCATCTTCATTCAAGTCTTTCTTCCCGGTGTCCACATCGCTGAAGTAAAATCATAAACCAGCAAAACCCATTCATTAAATGAACAGAAAAATCTTAAAAAGGATGAAAAAATAAAAATTATGTAGAACACAAATAAAGTCAAAAAGAGAACTCAGAAGCCCAAATATCCTTGGTTTTTATCAATGACTTAACATATTGAAGTCCCAAATTTGCTCACTTTTTTCTCTTTTTCCGGTAAGCGAAACTAAAAATTTGGAAAAAAAAAAATACGGTACCTGTAAGGGCGGGACTGAAGGGCAGTTTGTTGGAGAAGAGAAGCGCGAGAGAGAAGTTGGTCGGATTTAAGAGAGAAGTTCTTGGCGGAGAAGAGCTTGGATAATTCTGTAAGGGCAGAAGCCAATTGGAGATTGACCGTTTCAGATGGGCTTAAGGTTTCGAGTCGCGAAACAACCGTTTCGAGGAGAGAAATTGCAGCCTCAGAATCACCGTCAGTCACCAGATCCTCCACTGTTTCGCTCCAGTTTTGGTTGAATTGTTCTTCAATTGGTTGGCGTTTTTCCATTCAAAGAAATTTCAGTTGGTTTAGGAAGCAGCAACCTTCTTGCAAGAGCGACAGGCAACAAATCAAAGTTCACAATTCCAGAATGTTTAATGGAAGCCCGAGGGAAAAAATAATTTTTTTCTTCTTTTGAGACTACGGAGAAAAATAATAATTTTTCTTTTACTGAGAAAAATAATTATCCAAGTTTCTTTCTTACTTTTGTTTTTTTCTTAGCGGAACAAGGGAAGAAAAAAATAATAATTTATTGGGTCTAATTTCACAAACTATGGATAGTAATGTCCATTAAATCTAATTTATAATACTAACATTCTTTATTTATTTTCTGGATATACAATTATTTATTTGTTTTTATAAATTTAAAGAGTATTTTCAATGATTAAACCTCAAATCATTTCATATATCGAATATACTTTTTAACTAATTGTCACATCACAAATATAATAAACATACAATTTTTTAATAGAAACTGTGAGTACATAAATATTTTTATTCTTTAATTATTTTAATAGGATGATATTATAGTTATTCATATTTAATTAAAGCTTCTAAAAACTTAATTGATCAAATCCGACTAAAGTTATCCATTTTTGAAAATTCAAACTTATCTACCTAAAGACCACCACCACATGATAGTAACAAATCTATCGCATGGCCTTAGGCCACACCATGCGATTTTGAGCCTAGTTTGTCCATATATTTTTTAGGTGCCCCTATCTAGCTCAATTTGATCCTACTTTATACTTTTAAGCCTATAAA